>PVJC01045754.1:0-13587 GCA_004026665.1 Murina feae
GGGGGGTCGGGGTAAGGGGGAGAGAGGAATGTACAATTTAGCTTGGGAAAAGATGATTAAGAAACAGGACATTACACAAAGATCAGATCGAGTAATTTCCACGTTTAAAACTCTTTTAATAGCGCGTCATCACACTGAGAAGACCCAAACTCCTTTCCAGGGTCCAAACGCTAGGCTTAACGGGATCCCCGTCTTTCTCAGGCAAAACTTATCACTACGCTACAGTTACACTGCTTCTATTTCCCCCAGTGGCAAAGCGCTTCTTCCTGGCTTGGGGTCCTCTGCTTCCGATTCCTTGGCCAGGAATCCTCTTCCCACTCTCGCCTTTTTATACCTCAACTTAAGATGTATCTTTAAGAGGGCTTTTCGGGTATGGTGGGACACCTGTTTTTCTATTACAGTAATCCTGTCCTAATCTGTAATTTCTTTTTACTACTGCTCTCTCCCACTAGAATGTAAACGTTAATGGTGATACTATTTTATTCAGGCTGATGAACGATTCATGACTTTTTCCTGTTTTTAAGCATCAGTAATGGTTAGAGTTTTCAAAATTGAAGTTCATTCTTTTGTTAAAGCTTGGGACAAAGAAGAAAAAGTATCCTGTCTTAAGTGTGCTTCCCTCTACGCCCCAATCATGTAGGACTTCGGATCAGTCACTTTGAGGTTCTGAGCTTCAGTTTCCTAATCTAAAAACTGGAGAGAATAACATGTATCTTAGAGTGGTGAAGTTAGGAAATGTACCTAAAGCACCAGGAAAACCCTCCCTAAATGTTAGTGAATTTAAAAAGTAGTTATTGTTTTGGTTACTTTTAGCACTTACTAAAATGGTTACTATTATATTAACTATTTTAAAGCACTTATTAGATGCACCTACCTGTAAACACTTTATAAGTTGGATTCAAACCCACATCTGATTCCACTTCTAATTTCTTCCTTTCCATCCTTACACCTTTTACCGAAAATGCCCTCCCAAATTTAAAAATGTCAAATTTAGTGTCACCAGATGAAATAATGTATCTTCAAAAATTATTTTCAATCTTTGACCATACACAATCCAAGTCTATGGGAGCATCAAACAGAGTAAATACCAACTGCTGTGCAAGGGTTTCTCACACCTTCAACCTTAATTCTGGAACTGTTTTCTAATGATGCAGGCTTCTTCGGTGTCTCCAGAGTAGACATGGTGATGGTGACAAAACCTGGAAGTGGGCCACTGTCTTCTTTGTTGACACTGACACTGACAGGATTCGGATCTTCCAATTGGATCCAATTTAGCAAAAGTCAATGATGCCTTACCATCTACTTCTGCTACCCAGGGACCCCACCTCTTTATAGTGAGCCCATATGAAAGGCTCATGAACTGTAGTATCAGGAAGTGAGAAAGCAAAAAAGTTTGAATGATTCTGCCAAAAGCAAAGTTGTATGAAGCTTACTCGTGACCATATGCACATTCTATTTTTTGATAACCTCATTCCCAAATGTGTCTGCTCTTAAGGGCATACAGGAGAGTCTTTGTGTATCTTGTTAACTGTTACAGCCCCAATGCCTAGAGCAGTGCCGGTGCCTGGCACATAGCAGCATTATGTAAATAGCTGTGGGAGGAATGAATGAATGAATGAATGAATGAATGAGTGGGCTTCAATGGGGCTCAGAAAGTAGGCTAAAACTCTGCCCTTATCCCTTGTGGCACTGGATGCTCTCAGAAGGGGGTATGAAGTAGTACAGAAATATCAGGGGCAACAAAATCTCTGCCCGTTGAATGTCGCATTCCTAAGCTTCCTGTCCTAGATAAACACCATCACTGGATAAGGGAAACAATTGGATGGAATCCTCTCCTCTTATATAGGCTCAAGTTAGTTGATGTGACACTTGAGTTTAAAATCTCTTCTAGACCAGAAGTTTTTAAAGAGCAGAAATCAAGCTACAGGTGACTCTTGAATAACATAGGGGATAGGAGCTCTGATCCCCACACAGCTGAAAACGAGCATATAACTTTTGACTATCCCAAGATTTAACTGTGATCCTCCTTCAGGGATTAGTTCCAGGACCCCCTGCATACACCAAAATCCAAGAATGCTCAAGTCCCTTATATTAAATGGTGTAGAACAATGCATACAGTCAGCTCTCAACATCTATTGAATTCCAATGGGGATTGAAAATACTGTTTTCAATCCGCAACTGGTTGACTCCACAGATGGGAAACCTGAAAAATACAGAAGGCTAAATATTTATTGAAAAAAATATCCATATATTAAAAAAAACGCCTGTGCAGTTTAAGCCTGTGTTGTTCAAGGTCAGGTATACTTTGTACTGCAGCAGGACACAATATAAAACATACTGGTGCCCTAACTGGTTTGGCTCAGTGGATAGAGCGTCAGCCTGCGGACTCAAGGGTCCCAGGTTCAATTCCGGTCAAGGGCATGTACCTATCCCCAGTGGGGAGTGTGCAGGAGGCAGCTGATCGATGTTTCTCATCGATATTTCTAGCTCTCCATCCCTCTCCCTTCCTCTCTGTAAAAAATTAATAAAATATACTTAAAATAGATAGATAGATAGATAGATAGATAAATAAACTATTAAAACATACTGGCTTTCGCCCAGCCAGTGTGCTCAGTGGTTGAGCACCGACATATGAACCAGGAGGTCAATGGAGTTCAGGCTCAATTGCATGCAGGAAGCAGGCAATTGATGATTCTCTCATTGATATTTCTATCTCCTTCACCCTTCCTCTCTTGGAAATCAATAAAAATATTTTTTTCAAAAAACATATTTAAAATAAAAACATACTGGCTTTAGGGACAGTCAGAGCTGAGGCTGAGGGCTCTCACCTACTATCTGTGATCCTAGAAAAGTCACTCTCTCTTAGCCTCACATCCCTAAAAACCCAAGGACCTATGTAGAGCAGACACTGCTGGCTGGATCCCTACCCAAACCCCTCTCCCCTTCTCTCACCTAACAGACATGACTTGTCTTGCTAATACACATGATTTAGAGAGTAACCCCTAATTAATATCAGCCACTCATGATGGATATCTCATTTGCTCTGTCATTGACAGGAGTGGGAAGATGACCCATTTCTAGCAAATGAGACATAAGGCCAGATCTGCTGGGCTTCCCAGGATTTTTTCACTTTAAATGAAACACTGGAAAAAATTAGTCCTTCTTCTGTAAGACATTGTTCTGTCAGCATTTCCTTCTGGGATTGTGGTAGTCATCTTGGGACTCCGAGGTGAACTAGCATGAACATAAACCAACATAGAGGACAGCAGAGTAAAAAGATTTCAAGAACTTGGTTTTTGGTATTATCATCAAGCCACTGAATTAACCAAACTCGGAGCCATATTAAATGACCTCTTATCATGTGAATTTCCTTATTTAAGCCAACTTAATTGGGGTTTTGTTACACACAACTGAAGTTAACTAATAAGCTCCTTCACACAAAGGCTGTGAAGATGCAATTAAATAAAGCAGATACCGTACCAGACACCTAGACAAGCATTTCAAAGCACCCAAGCCCTTCCTTCTTTCCCAGTGCATTTCCATTAACAATTCACAGGCCTTTTTCAAAAAACTGGCTGGGAGCTCTCACTGACTCTTTTAAGAGGAAAGTTTCTTGCCTTCAGAAGGTGGCGAAGAGTAATGAAGGGCTCCCTACCAGGGTCCCTCAAAATTTCTTTGTCCCCAAAAGACACTGTCAAGAGGGATAGTAGTGAAACTGCTGCAGCCCAGAGCAAGAGGACAGTGTGTAAGCCATGCTGGCCTAAAAAAAATTAAATATGCTATGCTGGAGAAGGCAGTCATGGTGCTTACGTGGAGAACTTCTAAAATGTACCTCATCCCCCAGCAAGTCCACTTTTCCAGATCCTCCTCCTTGACACAACTGCTGTACAGAAGTGCTTCTGTCATGCTCTGTGCACCTTCTAAGCTTGCCAGGTTTTCTCGGCCTATAGCCAGAGGAATAAATGTCTTCAAAGCTAGAAACAAATAGGAAGAGCTATTTGCTACAATTCAATGTTACCTGCCATTTAAGCAGTACAAACAGCAGTCTGGGGATGGCCCAGACTCATCACGCGAAAAGTCTTCTCTTTGCACTCTAACCCTTTTCTTTAGCCACCAAACCCTAATTGCCATGAGATTCCTCTGTCTGCTAAGCCAAGAGATTCCCAACAAATACCCAGCCTTACTCTGTCTCAAGCCACTTGTAGACAAGAATGCCCTACAAAAATACGTTGCCAATTAATAGGGCAGAGGGAAGGCTCAACCAATACTGAAAACGGATGTCTATGGGTGCAAGGAACCTTAACTCAAACCCTTAAGCTCCAGAACCAGACAAATCAGGCCTTGGGATCACACCATATTTTTCACTTTAGTAACAACCAACAGTCATTCTGAAACCTTTTTTAAAACATCAATCATTTTTTTAATGTTTCAAATTTTATTTTATTGAGTTTAGAGAGACAGAGGATGGGAAAAGAGAGATATCGATGGGAGAGCAACATCGATCGGTTGCCTCCTGCATATGACCCAATAGGGAATCGTACCTGCAATCTGGGTATGCACCCTGACTGGAAATTGAACTATTGACTTTGACCTTTTGGTGCATGGGATAATGCTCCAATCAACTAAGTCACATGGGCCAGGGCTAACATCAATCATTTTTAAAACTGAAATTTATGCCAAAGTGCCATAATGATCATCCTCCCACTTGCTCTACTAAATACTTCACTTCTGTTTTATGAAGGGTCATAAATTTAAGCCTTATTTCAATTGGGAAATATCTCCTCCATTTTCCAATCTGCTCTTTAAGTTCAACCAATCTTACTAACCCTTGCTGCTGAAAAAGAACATGAGTTGGCTGGCGTGCACTCAAGGGACTCTGGCAGGTGGTAGCCACAGGTTAATTCTGCATTTTGAAAAGTCACAACACTTGGCCAACAGAGGAATGCTAGGCCCACTTACACACACTAGGTGCCACTGAACATTTCTCAATGGGCTCTGTGCCAGAATCGTCTGTGAGTCATCTTCCCTCAGAGTAACAATGTTTTAGCAGTACCAAGGAGCTTACATACTTGACAATCATGCCATCAGCTGAAGGTACAAAACCACAGAATCTCCATGATTAGTGAGAGAGAGAAAAGATTATGATAATCTAGCTAAGTTTCTGCTTACCTGAAGATTCAGAAATGCTGACTCCATCCTGTACACTCAACTCAGTATCTCTTGATTCCCCACTGCCCCCAACCCCCTGTATTCATAAACCACAAATTTCTAGCTCATTTTAATTCTATTCATATATGTTATAGCCTTAAGATGACAAAAGTGAATAGAATGTAATTTCTGTTCCTAGTTCACAGGCTCTGAGGGAAACAAGTCATGAAAATAAATACAGCAAGATGCTAAGTGCTATAGAGTGCACTGAAACATCATCTATGATACTGGTTAGGAACAAATTTAAGTTTGTTTGTTTTATTCTCTTACAAGTATCGCCTGAGAACAGGAGGAAGCTGGAAGTGGTGGTGATGGTTTTGGTGAACAACTTGGAAGACCTAATCTTAGCCTTATTCAGATTAGTTTTCTCCAATGCTCATTTCCAAGCAATACTGGAGAATAACCATAGTTCTAAAATCCCAGAGAAGATGGGGTAGAGGATGGTAAACTGAGTTGAAAAAATACCCTTCTCACTGCAGCAGTTCATGTTGTTAATTGGATTCTATTCCAATCTCTTGATTTTTCTCCCACCTCATTAAATCAGCCAAAAAATACAAAATTAGTGATATGACAATCATCTTATAGTCTACTTCTTCTCTTCATCGCTGAAATTGTGTTTCCTAGAGTTGTATACAATGTTTTTCTCACTCTACTTTTTCTAAACCATCTTGTTCATTCTTATGGCTTTAACTATCAACTACATAAGTATGAATCTCGTATCTATAACTGCAGTTTTGTAGTTTTCCCTGAGCAACAAAACATAAATGTTTACTGGAAAGCTTAACCTCATTTCCCCTCGGGAACCTCAAAACTCAGTTCTATACAAGGCTAATGGTCTTTCTTCACAAAATTCATTAGCTTTCTTCTATAGTCTCTGCTCTTCCCATCTTGGTTAAAAGAATGTCCCAATACACTCACTTGCTCAATTGGAAACTATTCCTCTCTTCCCCTTCCATCATCCATTCAGTTCCATTAATTCTATCTCTTGAGTGTTTCTCAAACCTGCCCTTTCCTATCATCATGGCTGAAGCCTGACAGCCTTGTTCCAGTCCCTCGTCATCTCTCTTATGTACCAGGGGACCATTTAACTACGCACATCCTCAACCAAAATTTAAGCTCCTTATTTTCGAATTGTGCCTGCCCTTCCCTCAAAAATCCTGCTGGTCACGGTACTTGTAGAAGAATAAATGGAGACCCTGTGAAGTATGATTACACACAATATGCAGTTTCAACATTCTGGAATTTGTTCTACCCACTTTTTCTCCTTTAGAAATAATGGTTCTGTTCTTGTAAAAATCTATTTTTCTAACCTAAAATCTATCAGAGATGTAATTAATTCCAACAGTTTGCTTTGCTGATGGGGAAAAAAGAGAGAGACCGCACTTTAGAAACAGAAGCCACTGTTGTTTTTATAAAACACAGAATTGTGCTGCTGCCGTTGCTTGGTTTAGAAGGAACTGTACATTACAGCTGCTGGGATAATTTTACAATAGACTGGACAAGGTACAGCTCAAAGCAGGACACAAACACAAGTCTCAAAGGGAAACAAATGCAAACAAGTACACAGCTGTGAGGCTCCAGGGACATTTCCCTATCCATGCTGGACTTGAGAAGAATAAAAGTTCAGAAACGAAAGTGGAACCCAGAGTAGTCACACATGCCCATCAGATGGCTGCTAAGTGCCAACATCACACACCATTCAGGTTGGACTGTGTGCATAGGAAAGTCATTTCATTTTTCCTTATTGCTACTACACCAGGGGACATGGTGCATTCGATATATTCTTTACTTGCACAATCCTTGGAGAGTTTATTTTCCTTTTTAAAGTAGGAAATCTGCTTTCCCCATCTTTTTCTGATTTTTGTTTGTTTGATTTGAGCCATTCCCTCCGCTCCCTTTCTTGGGCTCCCAAACAGCCAGAGGTTCTAAGTCAGTAGGAGTAGAGTAAGAGGAGAGCACCATTCTAGCCTCTCTCTGCTCAGGGAGAAGGCAAGTCCTAATAAATGGGGGAAAGAGAAAACCAGAGCATCCCTTCTCCCCAATCTGCTTAGAAGGTCAAATAGAAAAGAGTGCCCTGCACAATCCCTGCCATGATCAGACTTTAAAAAGGAAGGCATCCCAGCTACCATCCTGGATTGGCCTCGGCCCAATAAATATAAATAAAAACAGCTTCCTCCAACGTAGTCTCCAAAATTGCATTTTGGCTAGTTTGAGATGACTTCCTACCCTGAAGGAGAAAGAATTTCCACCTTTTGTTACACATGATGCAAGGTCTAAAACACTGCCCTACCTGCCTTGCAGATCTTCCAGGGGCTACCTAAGAAGTGTTTCCTTGGCTGCCCATCTTGAGTACTGAGTCTCATTTACAGAATTCTGGACAAGAAAAGGAAAACTCCAAGAACACTGTTGCTTAGCAAAAGAGGAGCTATCTACTGAGAGAGAATCAGGAGCTTTGAGGGAGGTTTTACGACTTTACATACTTTCTTGTTAAGCATTATTTTAAACCTAAATACCCAGCAACAAGAACCCAGGCTTATCTCCAAAGACCTGTAATAGCACCTCAATTCTCAATTGGTCAAGCTGGACTGGAAAAATGGTAAATGAGCAGTGCTCTCCTTTCCCACCTTTTATCCAAATTCTCTCCATTCTCTTCCCATCACTCTTTTTCCTCTATGTCCATCCCCTGACCCTCAACCCTGGATACCCAAGTAGCTCAATCCTAACAACTCCTTAGAATAGGGAAGCCTCAGGTAGAGAAAAATGGAATAATATCTAGGAAAAGCATTGAGAGAAATCAACTCCAAGGAGTGGACAGTGTGGAAGTTGCCAGAAGCCTCTGATTTCATATCATTTGGGTAGGCTTGCTGCTCAGACCTAGTATAAGCTTGAGGGCAGGCAGTCCAGCCCAAAGAGGATATCACTGGGCTTGGGGAACAGATTCTTGGTCTTCTGTAGCCAAGGAACTAATAAGCTTGACTTTGTCAGCTAATAGAGGGATTATTATAGCCATGCAAAGAATTCATCATCAGGAAAGCAGATCAGCAAGCAAGCTGACTAAATAGAAAGAAAGAAAAGAAAGCCAGGTAAAGAGAGAATAGGAAAAGCAAGGTAAAGATTGGAATAAAGGGAGCAAGAGACTTGTCTACAAGATGAGGCTGGGGTCATCCCACACTTCCTCAGAGCTTAAGTGAGCCACACTACCTAAACCAAATCCAAGAAAGCCAAAGCTTGTTGCCAAGACCAGTTTCCAATCTGCATGTGCCACCTTTCGAACAAGAATAATCCTCAAGCTCAAGGATATTTTTCAAGTTTCAAAGATTTTTTTAAAAAAATCAAAGCAAGAAGTCACTTTCTTGCCATTGCCCAAGCTGCTGCTCTTGTTTTTATATTTTCTTGAGTGCTATGTGCAATGCCAAAGGGCTAAAAAAGTGTATTTCAAGCCCCACCCTCAAACCCAACTGGAAAGAGGCAAAAAGAAAAAGGAAAGAACACAAACTTGTGGCCGACAGTAGGTGGCTACCACCAGCTCCCTTATGGATATCTGCAAATGCTGGTGAATGACTGGAACCTCCAGGAATAGTGCCCTGATCCTAGCCCCAAAAGGCACCCAAGAAGAGAACATGCAGAGCCCAATGTTCAAAGAGAGTTCCCCTCCTCTAAGGGTGACTGAACATGAAGTACACAGTATATGAAGGCGATGGACAGGGCAGATGGAGTGTTGGCATCACTCTCTTTAGGCACTTGTGTTAGGAATGTAGGCTGTCCAGTGAATTAACTCCTCCCAGATCCCTCCATTCTGTTCTTCAACTGGGTTGTGCCCATGGGGCACCCAATGCCATAGCCAGTAGGAAAGTAAAGGAGGAGTTACTCAACAGTCCCGATGCCTTCCTCTATAATCAATGTTTGTGCTACGTTTTGTGAAGTCATTGAACAAAGTAGCCAACCAGAATGGAACCTGGGAGAGACTGTTTTGCATAGGAAATCTGGGTCTGTATTAGGGCTGTTGGGGAGGGGAAATGGTAGCTCACTGCACAGGCCCGGATTCACACTGGCCTTCCTCCAGCTGGCCTCCAAGCCTGAGCTAGGTCTAAAGTGTCATGGCTTTATCACCAATTGGGGCAAACTCAAGCTCCTTAAAAAAAGGAATTTCCACACCACAGCTGCACATTCTCATCCCAAGCAGTGGGAAAGGAGAAAATGAACAGTCAAGGAAAGAGGGGGCCTTGCCTCAAGGCCAGCAGGCACCAAGCTACAACCCCCTACTTTTCCAGTTTTATAAGCCAGCCAAAACCCATCTCTATGCAGGGAGGGGGGGAAAAAAAAAAGCCCATGTCACCCACTCACATGCCCTAGTGGGAAACCAGGAAAAATTCATTTGTGTAAACAGAAGCAAAAGGGAGCAGCAAAATCCCTCAGCCTATTCACAGGACACACTGGAATCTGGGATGAGCCAAAGTGTCAGAGGACAATCCAGAGGGAGAGGAAGATGCACTTGCAGGAAAGAGTGCAGGGCAGAAGGCGGTGCAGAGGAGGGAGCCTGTAGCAAGAAAAAGGTATTTTCTGCACAGAGGAAAGATGAAGCCTGAGCCCCACGCTGGGGAGATAGCCACCCTTACTTAGCCAGGCCAAAGAACAAGTCAGTACACTGTTCTTTTTAACTGCTCCATGCTTCTGGGATGTAAACTCATTGGGCATTGGAAGGATATCAAGATTTTGGCAATAAACTCAAGTTATGGTATAAAAATAGCATTTAGTTTTTGCTCTTTTTTCTTATTTTAGACCTAAGGGTCATTTGTTATAAGACACCCCAATTTAAAAATATTGAAACATAAGAGACTTGACCATTGGGGAAAAAGAAGCCAGGAGTGAGAAAAACTATGTAAGTAACTCCAGACCCAGGCAGGTGGGAGGGTCAGGGTAGGACAGGGAAGAAAGGAGGCATAGCCAGTCATCTCAGCAGCTCCATAGACTTGTCAGGTCTGAAAGTGCAAATGTCAATGGATTTTAACCATTTTGAGGTTATAATATTTTTAAAAGCTCAATGAATATGGAAGTCAATTGCTTTAAATGCAAAATAGTTGGCGCTCTGGCTGGAGGCTTGTTGGGTCAGGAGTATTTCTTCCCCATTTACCTCCTGTCCCACCCCTACCCCATCCCCCCAAAGAAAGGTACAAAAGGTTGCAGTTCTGCAGCATTACCGTTACAGGGAAGGCACTGGTTACCCACCAGCAGGCGGAAGGAAGACAGGGTTGTGTCACTTCAGAGCTAAGTGCCATAGTGCCTTAAGTCTTATTAGGGGCTGGATGTCTGTCAGGGAGGTGTAGGGTAGGGTAGGAAAATGTGGAAAGAAAGGAATAGGGAAAGGGAGGTGGCAGCACGGGGAGGAGCAACCAAAATCATTAGCATTAAAAAATCTTCCTACAAACTGGATTCTTAACCCATTAAAACATCTTGTATCCTAAAATATTGATCTGGGTCTGGTTTCGTTTTTCTTCTTAAACAAATCTAGACCTTTTCTGATTAAGGCTCCTAAAAATCCTTCCCTCCTCCCACCCACTTTTTCAAGCCCCTCACTTTCCCATCTAAAGTATCAAACCCAAACCTACCAGTTTTTGTCCACAGGAATGCAGAGCCGAGCCGACCTTACCAAGCTGTCAGGCATGAGTCTTTAGCACTGTGAGTCACATGAGACACCTGTGTGTATGGTGGGCACTGGTGCTGCCCGTCTTGGTCCAGTGGGGTCAGGGTCAGATGTGACAAGATGGGGTGAAGGGTATGAGGTGAATATCAGAAATTTCTGGCTGGTGGTCTGGCTTACTGGCCCTGTTCCCCACCCTTCTGTCCCATCTGTAGAAGGAAACAAGGCCTTCTGCACTCCTCCCTACCCCACCTCCCTCCTCCCTGATTCCTCTGGATTTGGGTGGCATAGCTCTTGGGGCTTGGAAAACTTTCTTCTATCCAGTGAGGTAACAGCGTTCTGCCTTCAAGCGAAGTACATGGTGCGCAGAGTATCCTGGTGAACCTGCACGGCTTTGGCCAGGGCCTGGGGGTCCCGCCCATTGCTCTGCCCTGATATGTGGCTCCCCTCTCCACTGAAAAGGAAAAAATGAAAGAAGTCCTTCCTGGTAATGCCAATTCCCATACCAGCTTAAGAAAAAAAGAAAATCCAACCCAGAATGCCAATTCCCATGCCAGCTTAAGAAAAAAAGAAAATCCAACCCAGATTTGGCAGATGAACACAGACACACCAAATTGAACAATACCCATTTCCTTCTACCCAAGGAAAGTTGGGAAGGTCTGGTACCCAAAGGATGAGGTAAAAAGGAAGCCAGCCTGATCCCAGGCCTTACCTGTCATGCTCCTTGTCCACTAGGTGATATCGTGCCCGGAAAGCCACCAGGCGGGCATAGTAGGCAGGTGCTGGGATAGAGACGGAGCGTGTGCATCGTACATAAGTGTGGCATAGCTGGTATGTCAAGATCTGGAGCTCATCTGCTGTGAAACGGTTGTCATCCCAAAGGACATAGTAATGGGATGGTCGGCTGGTGCCCTGGGAAGATAGGAAGGTAAGGGGTGCCAAATTGGGCAAAGGGGATGGCTGATGATAAGGAATAGGATCACTGTTCAGATTATGGCTAGGCTGGAAGACCCACCCATGAATAGGCAAACACAAAGTCACCTATAATTTGCCTAAGATATTCAAAGTGTATTTCTGGTCAAGTACACTGAGGGCTTATTAAGAGAACAATCATGATTTGAACGTCACTCAGTGATGACATACATTCTAGAGGTAGTGGTAATAATCAACTAATGTTCCACTCATTGGAAACCCCAGGACATAGCCCAGCTACCTGGATGCCTGCGTGGCTGCACAGATAGAAGTCAAACTCAAATGGGTGCGTGATGTTGGTATCCACAGTAGTCCCAGCTGGGATGTTACCACTCTTCCCAATCTGCATAGAGACAAAGACAACCAAAATCCCAAGACCTGCCTAGCCTTAACTAGGGCCCCAACTCAATTCTACTCTGACTCCACCAGAATCCCAAGAGTAAAGCAGAAGTTGTGGTTCCCAGAGGGTACTGGGTCTTGAAAGCATGGGTTCTAAAGTCACACAGAAATGTGTTTAAGAACTAGTTTCATCATTTATTACTGTGTGGTCTTAGCAAGTCATTTAACCTTTCTGAGGTTAAACTGGAGATAATAATAGTACCTACCTCACAGGGCTGCTGTGAGGAAGACGCCTTGTACAGTGTCTGGCACATAGGAGAAGTTCAATAAATGGTAGTTCCCTTTCCCTTCTCTGGGAGCTGGTCTATATATGGGGTCTATAGGCCAGGGAGCTAGGAGGAGGGAGAGGAAGTATAAGGAAGGAGGGGGAAACGGGGAAACAAAGGGAAGGAGGTGGCAGAGGAAGGACAAGGGCTCCAGGGAGGAAAGGGGCTAAAGAGGATGAACAGGCCAAGGTTAAATCCCAGATTTTATCTCAAGGGCTTCTTTCATATTAAGAGAAGGGAGACAGGCTGGATGAGGGTACGGGTGGCTTCCTCAATCCCTCACTCACTCGCTCATTCTTGTCAGCACAAAAAAGGCGGGTGTGATGGCGTTTCTGCACCACAATATAAGTGATCCCAGGCTGGTAGTCCTTTTCCAGTTTGATGCAGGCATCACGAATGGCCAGGAGTTCATAGTGGAGGATCTAGGCACAGGGTGTGGAGATAGATAAAGAACATTCAGTGCCTCTTGAGTTCACACATGTCTGTGAACTAAGGGTTGACACTTATAATACGGCTTTTGGCTTTTTGCTCAGTCTCCCTTTATAAGCTGATACCCAACCATTTGAGCTGATGGGTCCTTTGTGCCAAAATCAGCCTTATGTGCAATTCACATATTTGTTCCCATAAAACCTTGGCTAGGAAACTTGGTATCAGTAGAGAGCACTTACCTGGTTCCTATGTAAAAAGAGAACTAAAATCAAGACCCAGAACCAAAGTTCACACAGAAATCACTAAAATTATAATGCCCAAAGTCAATTTCAGGATCAGGAGAATAATGGGAGTACCCCTATGACCTCCGCAAGCAGACAAGGTTGGTACCACCAGAGCAGAGCAGACACAGAGTTCAGAGATGGGTGCAGAGGGAGGGGATGAATTCTGCCCTACAAAGAAGCAGGATTATAAAATAACTAGGGGCCCGGTGCACAAAAATTTGTGCACTCGGGGTGGAGGGAGTCCCTCAGCCCGGCCTGTGCCCTCTCACAGTCTGGGACCCCTCAGTGGATGTCCTATGATGGCCCCAGTCTGCCAGGCGCCTTTTGTGTGTGTGTGTGTGTCACCACTGGGGACCTGCCCCCAGCCGCATCTGAGGCTCGGAGCAGTCCT
>PVJC01045755.1:0-13613 GCA_004026665.1 Murina feae
CTGTTACCAAAGGTATGAAAAGAGTTTATGGGCTGGGACTCTGCCATTACCTTAAGAACTTCCCAGGCTAGCCCACTGGTCCCAAAATAGATGGGGAAACAGACAAAAGATGCGGAACAAAACCAACCACCCAGGCAAGACACATCTGAATGATCCCACCCCTACTGGACACATGAATGAGGAATTGGATGGGACCTGGAATCAAAACAGAGTCTCACTCTTTCCCTTTCTGGAGTCAATTGGTCTCATCTCTATATGGGTTGCCCATCTCCCCTTGATCCCTGGATGTGAAAACCTGATTGGCCCACCTTGAATTCAGAGGCCACTCCTGAGCCAATCATGTGTGCCCATGGATTGGATTTAAGTGACTGGTTGACAGCTCAGCATGACTGGCTGGGTCTGGGCAGAGCTGGACATTTCCATATTACTGTATGTCTATCATGTGCAGACCTGAGGCTTGGTGGACCTCAAAGATTGTGTGTTTAACTGAACAAAATAGCCTAGGAAGAGCACTGTGGTCTCTGTTTGTGGGCATCAGCAATTCTTTGCCGACAAGATCGAGTTTTCCTTAAAGCAGTGGTTCTCAACCTTCTGGCCCTTTAAATACAGTTCCTCCTGCTGTGACCCAACCATAAAATTATTTTCGTTGCTACTTCATAACTGTAATGTTGCTACTGTTCTGAATTGTAATGTAAATATCTGATAAGCAAGATGGTCTTAGGTGACCCTTGTGAAAGGGTCGTTCGACTACCAAAGGGGTAGCGACCCACAGGTTGAGAACCGCTGCTTAAAGGCTAGGTGGCTTAAAAACAGAAATGTTTCCCCTCACAGTTCTGGAGGCTGGAAGTCCAGGATCAGTGTGCCAGCAAAGTTGGTTTCTGGTAAGGCCTCCTTAGCCTGCAGATGGCTGTCTTCTTGCTGTGTCCCCATCTCTTCTTCCTTCTGTGTGTGCATTCCTGATATTCCCTGTGCCATATGCCCTCTTCTCCTTTTTTATTCTTTTTTTTATTTATCTCAGAGAGGAAGGGAGAGGAAAAGAGAGATAGAAGCATCAATGATGAGAGAGAATCATTGATCGGCTGCCTCCTGCATGCCCCCCACTGGGGATTGAGCCTGAAACCTGGGCATGTGCCCTGACCAGAATTGAACCCGAGATCCCTCAGTCCACAGGCTGATGCTACATCCACTGAGCCAAACTGGCTAGGATGAAATGCCCTCTTTTTACAAGGACACCAATCAGAATGGATTAGGACCCACCCTAACGGCCTCGTTTACCTCTTTGAAGGCCCTATCTCTACATACAGACACATTCGAACTCTGGCATAGGGGATAGAGCTTAAACATATAAATTGGGGGGGAAGGGCACAATTTCGCCAATAAGTTCTTAGGGGGCCTTAGAGTTAGCCTGAGTACCTGACTCCTAAGCAATATGGAACCCTGTGTGAGCTAGATTTTTTTGGTCTCCATCCAGGGCCTTCAACTCTTCAGCAGTCTCACTCTCTCTTCCTGAGGATTCTCCTCATTCTTAGAAACAACCACAATCAGAAAGATGTAAAATCAGGGAAGGATGAAACCATTTCTAAGCTTTACCTCTGAGCATTCCCATACCACAGACCCCGGCAGCTTGATGATACAAAATGTTTTAACTACGGATGAGGCTGCCAGTGGCTTTATGAGGGGTGCTAAGAAGAAAATTATCTTCTTGGATTTCATTTTCATTTTGGTTTAATGAGGTAAGAGACTCATGTTTTGCAAAGTAGGGCAGCTGGCTGCTGAGACCAGGGATTTGGGAAGGGGGATGCTGCTCTGCTATTTCCAAAGTTAGGAATTGGGGAGATGGGGAGAGGGTGTTTGCCAATCAAGGTCCCAGGAACTGATTTGGAAGGCTGGGGCATTTCTCTCTGAGGACTAAAATTAAGTGGTGGCAGCTGCAAGGTTAACATTTATGGATTTCAAAGCCAGGCAGTGTCAAGATTTGAATTAATCCAGTGAATGCTCTTTTAATTGGACACAGCTTGAGATGATTCTATTTCATTTCCTTGGACTAAAGGACTACTCCTATTTTAAACTTGAATTCTTAAGAGAGTGGTCTTCAAACTTTAGGGTGCTTGAAAACCACCTGTGGAGCTGTGGGATGTGCAGATTTCGTATGTAGATTCTGCAGCCTGAGGCAGGATCTTGGGCAGGATCCGATTAACAGATGGGTACAGGGTACTGTTTATTGCACAAGTCCCAGGGCATCCTGATACAGGGGGTCTATAACCCAGACTTTTGGAATCTGTGGATGGAAATTTACTCCAGGATCATTCAGAAACTGCTGTTTCCAGTTCTTTCATAAGTAACAGTACTTTCCCCAATCTCCTTGTCCCATAGCACTTCATCATTTTAACACACTCCAACAACCAGTATCTCCCTGAAGACAAACAGCAGCCCTACAAGGCAGGGGTTTTCACGTTAGTCCATGCCATAGCCCCAGTTCCTGGCACAGGGCCTAGTACGCAGTACTTACTCAATACAGGGTGGGGCAAAAGTAGGTTTACAATTGTTTGTATGGGAAACCAAACAGTAATTAATAAATAATAATACAAGAATAAACTCTGTGTTTTTGCTTACTCACAACTGTAAACCTACTTCTTCCCCACCCTGTGTTACTTAATTAATTGTCTAATTAGTATCTTGAGTTCGTGCTGTGCTTTCTGTTGAGATGTTATATTAATCATTTGTATGCCTGATATTAAAGTGGAATTAGCAGATAGTGCCTAATGGACAGAAAACTTTCTTACATTTTCCCTTCCCCCAACTCATTGCCAGACATCATCATCCAGGCTGCTCGGCATCAAATTAACAGACTCTGCTTCAAAATGGTTCTCTTTTTAACAGAGACCCATTATCTCTGCTAAACAAAGATGCCTACAGACCAGCTAGGGAAGGTAAAGACTGTTTGCTTTCCACAGTCTTTGTCAGAAAGTCTAGAATGAGATGCAGAACAGGAACATCGGATCAGGGGTCTGTCTGGTCACAGCCCACTTGAAATGTCAGAGGATGGGGAAGTCCTTGTTGGACAAATAAAAGCAACAGAACAGCTGATTTCCTACGTAGTTTCTTGTAACTTCCTGTGTCCTTCCTGTAACTCCTCCATATTCTCAAGTATGTGGGTTGGGGCCAAGCGGGTGGGAAAGGGACTTGGAAAGTGAGTTATTTTTGGTGCTAAACCATGGAATCCTCTCTCTCTGAGTCTCTTTGGTGGGAGAATGACTTGACCTACATGTATGTGCCAGAGCTGATAAAGTTTGAGACTGCTTATCATATTCTCTCTCTGAATTTTCTTTACTCCAGAACTGTAGTGGCCCAACCACAAGATCAGGATGAGTCTTGGAAATAAAAGGTGTTAAAGGGTTTCAGAGTTGCTATTACACCCCTATTAGAATGGATAAAAAAATTTTAAATGCTGACAATACCAAGTGCTGACAAGGATGTAGAACACCTGGAATTCTCATACATTGCTAATGGGAATGTACAATGATACAACCACTTTGGAAAACAGTTTGGTATTTCTTATACAGTTAAATAGACACAATATAATGTAGCAATTCCACTCATAGGTCTTTATCCTAGAGAAATAAAAACGTATGTTTATATAGAAACATAAACATGAGTGTTTAAAGCAGCTCTCTGCATAATTGCCCAAAACTGGAAACAAACCCAGTGATCTTCAGTGGGTGAATGGATAAACAAGCTGTGGTACATCCATGCAATGGAACACGACTCAGCAATAAAAAGGAGCTATTGATACATAACAACTTGTATGATTCTCAAAGGCTTTAGTCTATGGGAAAGAAGTTATTCTGAAAGGTTTACATATTGCATATTTTCATTTATAGGATATTCTTGAAAAGACAAAACTACAGGGACAGAAAACAGGTCTATGGTTGCCAGAGGTTGGGTTGGGAAGGAGGGTGTGACTACAAGGGGTGGGTGATAGAGCTGCTCTGTATCCTGATTGTGGTGGTGAATACATAGATCTATACATAGAACTGTACACCTCCCAAAAAGTCAATTTGACTGTGTATTAATTTAAAAATTAAATAAAAAATGAATGTGGCAGAAAATCTGCTGGATTGTGCTAAATTTAGTTTTTACACTACTGTGCAGGAACAAGAGCTTGTCAAATAAAAGTAAGTGCAGATACAAAGAATCAAGTGAGTCTCCTGTTCCCACATGTCAGAACCACGACCGTAACTTGTACCTTTTACAAGTAATTAGGAAAAGACGACAGAGGGGGAGGAAAGAGGGGAGGGGACGGTGAGAGAAGAGCAGGAGGGAATGAAGGAGGAAGAAAAAGAGACATGTATAGAAAATTGCTTTTCAAACTCAAGTGGCATGGATGCCACCTGAGGGTGCTATTAAGACTCAGGTTCTGATAAGGAGGTCTGGGGAGGTGCAGAGAGCCTTAATTCCTAAGGCCCTCCCACATGATGTTGCTGGGCCAAGACCCTAAGGTGAGGAACCAGGCACTTTGCACTTAGCAAAGAGGCTCAACCATAAAAGAGGCATGTGTGTGCAGATCTGCCTGGGCTCATCTCACCTGAGACAGTGTATGTGAAGGCACTTTGAAAACTATTGAGTGCCATACAATAAAGTTAAGATTCATAAAAATAATACAGTGTCTATCAGCATCACAAAACTCAGTGCCATCTAAACCCAGTCTGAGCTCAGATCCCATCGTGCCTGGCAATCTGTCACAGAGAGCCCAGTGACGGGCAGATTTCCACCGATCCATCGGCAAGGCTGAGTGGCAGATACATAACAACTTGTATGATTCTCCAAGTTGATACATAACAACTTGGCAGAGCAGGCTTCTGGAGGCATGCCGGAGCTCATCAGCTGGCTTCTGAAGCCCAGTTGACTTATTAAGACACAAATAACCAAGTTTTACTTTTCAGAGCTTCCAGCACAGCAATGCTAATGAAGCTATTGCTTTAAAAGTCCACTGCCTCTAAAATGTCTAATTAATCTGATGCTTGCAAAGGTGCACAAAACAAAGCTTCTGCTGGGCCCTGGGGCGTAGAGAATGAGGCGAGGCTGCTGATGTGGGGCCAGATGTTTAGGATGCCAGGGAACTCAGACAATTAAGGTGAGCAAGGTGGAAGGAAAAAGCCCGTCTTGTAATGTTTTCCAAATGGCAGGCCATGACCCATTTGTGAGTCATAAAATCAGTTCAGTGGAAACTTTTTTAATCAAATGGAAAAATAAGAGAGGGGAAGAGGAAGGGAAGAAGGTGCATTGCAGATAATAAAGTTATTATGTGAAGTCAAATACATATATATTTCACACATATGTGTAGTCTGAGTCACGAAGAAAATGCAGTCTTTAAAACCCGTACAATATATCGCATTTTGCCATGTGCCAAGATTGCTCTAAGTGTTTTGAGATCATTAAACCATTTAACCCTTACAAGGTAAATATCCTTATTACATTTTATAGTGGAGAAAACTGAGGCAGAGAGAAGTAGAAAATCTTGCCCAAGGATACACAGCTAGCAAATGGGGAGTTAAGTCTGTCTGACTTCAGAGCCCACAATTTCAACAAAATTTTAGGTCCCAAGGACTTCAGAATCCAAGGATAAAAGTTCAGAAGAGGATCCTGGCTGGTTTTCTCAGTGGTTAGAGCATTGGCCTACAGACCAAAGGATCAGGGATTCGATTCCTGGGCAAGGGCACATACCTCTGTTGCAGGCTCTATCCTCAGCCCCAGTCAAGGTGTGTGTGAGAGGCAACCAATCGATGTGCCTCTCTCACATCCATGTTTCTTCCTCCCCTTCATTCTCTCTAAAAAGAAAAAAAATCAATGGAAAAAAATATCCTCAGGTGAAGATTTAAAAAAAAAAAAAAGTTCAGGAGAGAGAGGTGACCATGAGTGCTAGAATGATAAAAGCTAATAGCAATTGCTACCAACAAGTGTGATCCCTACTCTGCTAAGTGTTCCACAGGCATCCTGCTGAGCCCTTTATCACATCTAACCCTCCAAATAAATAAAACGAGGTGGGCACTGTGATCATCCTCGCGTTTCAGATCATAAACTGAGGATCAGAGAAAGAAAATGATTCGCCCAAGGTCACAGAGCTAGTAAGTGAAGCAGTCTAGGGGGTGTCAGGGCCCACGTGATCTGAGCTGGTCCCTGAAGGACGGAGAAGATCTGGAGGCTCCAGTGTCCCATTGCACATAAACTCCTAAAGGACAAAAGATCAGAGCAAGGGTGTTCCCGACCACTGGGAGCCTCTTTGCTTAAGAGGGAGGGATCAGCTCAAGCTGCCTTCCAGACTGGCCTCGCTGGGTAGTAAAGGGTATCTCCTAGGACAGAGGTGATGCCTCGGTGAGACACTCATGTAGATGCTGAAAGTGAGCCTCTCCCCACTCCCAGGGAGCCCAGCCCAGCACCCAGATGTGTGCTCCATGAATTAGATTTGTAACTGCTGGGCAACCTGGGAGATCCTCCAACCATTTACCCTCCTAGGGATTTTTCTACTGCTCTGGTTTTGTTTTGATAATTTTTTTCTTGAAAGCTCCCAGAACTGGAAAGAACCCAAAATGTGCTTTGTCCAAAGCAAAACCAGACCTGGGAATACAGGTAAGAGCTTGAGCTTTGGAATCAGACATGCCTGTGCTCAGGTCCCCTTTATCCTCTGAGTCTACATGCTTCGCCTCTCTGAGTCTCAGAGTCTTTATCTGTACAACAGGATAGCCCAGGGCCTGTAGCTGACAGTAGATGTGGAAGGCGAGACAGGGAAAACTTCTAAAGGGCTCAGCAGGATGGCTGGACATGGGTGCTCCGTGGGCAATTAGTGACTGGAGCCAGTGTCAGGAAGGGTAACAGGTGTGAGGTCCCTGCTCCTTTCCGCAGTGGCTGCCCTGAAGGAAGACAGGCCCAGAATCCTCTCCGCTAACTGTGGTTATCACAGAACTGCAGAAGCAGCACACCACGCACGTTCTCTGCTGTGTTGTCAGTGATCTACATTTTAAGCAGTGGCCATTTTGCCTCCACCCCACCCCATCCTGGGGACACCTGGCATTGTCTATGGACATTTGTGGTTGAAGGTGTTAGTGGCATTTAGTGGGCAGAAGCCAGGGATGCTGCTCACCATCCTACAATGCACAGGACACCTCACAACAAAGATAACTGGGCCCCAACAGTGTTAAGATGAAAAAACTATGTCTAATCAAAACGCATCCAGTCCCCAGTGCTTGATGCAAACAAGTACAGTTTCTCTGAGAACCAAGAAAGACTCTGGGCCAACAAAAGCAGCAGCAACTCTAAAAATCAGAACCTTTGCCCACAGACGGAAGGCCCCAGGAGCTGTCTGACCCCTGCCAGATAGAGGGCAGCTTGCAGTGGTGCTAAGCTACAGGCAGGGCAGCCACTGGGGCAGCACCAGGGGAAAGCATATAACAGAGGGCTCAGCTGCACACACACATCCCAGAGCCACATCATTCCTGGGGCTTCCTAATGAACCCCTGGAGCCTCCAGCCCCTTCTCTCCAAAGCTCAGGGCATGAGGCTGTGATTCTAAGATGGAGAAAGGCTAGCACACACCCCCACCAGACTCCAGGCCACTTCCCAAAAATCACTCTAGGAGAGCCCACAACTATATCTGCCCGGGAACATCATTCTATGTCCTCTCTAGTCAGATTCTGAATGAAGGAGTGTTAGGGGCACCCCACTACCTCTCAAAACACATTTTACAGACTCTGCAGGGAAAAGGACATCAGATCTGGTGTCTGAGATGTGATGAGTTTTATGGGACCTTTGAGCCCTCTAGGATAAAAAAAAAAAAAAAAAAAAAAAAAAGCCTTAGCGTGACTGTAGAGTCTTTGGAGGGTCTTGTTCTGGACCTACTGTTTTCTATTCTGGGCTTTCTGTAAACTCTAGCAAAGCACTAAATTTTCTCAACACAATTGCTCCAGCTCTCTGCCTAAATACTGAAAGTTCCCATCTATACCAATACACTTCCCAACTCTGTCTTTGCCTAGAATGACATCCTCACCCAAGTTTTTAGTTCATTAAAGCTTACTTATCCTCCAAGACACAATTCAGGCACAGAAGCCCCAGAATGGGCACACCTGTGGCAGAGAAAGAACACAGCCACATATTCACCCATTTCCTTTTCCTCTTGAGCACATAGCTAAATTACATATCCCAGCCTCCCTTGCAGTAAGGCCATGTCACTACATTCTAGCCAATGGAAGGTGGAAAGAAGTGATGTTAGCACTTGCAGACATGCCCCATGAAATCCTCCCTTGATATCTCTCCAAGTTCACTCTTTCCCTGTCTGCTGGGTGGATACAGAGAATAAAGCAGAGACCAGCAAAGCCCAGAGGATGATTTAGGCACAGAATGGAAGGAATCTGGATCCCTACAGCAGTTGCCAACTGGTGGTCCATGGACCACTGGTGGTCCATGAGGTCCAAAAGGTTGGCAACCACTATATGGGAAGTCATCCAACCAGCACCACCATGAACTGTCATGTGGGCAATAAACTTCTATTGTGTAAGTTACCAAGATTTCAGAGCTGTTACAGCAGCTCTTGTGACTTTCCCTAGATAATACAACACCTGTCTTTGAACATAACATATGACACTGAAATGGTCCAGAGTGGGAAACCATCAAGGACAAGGTCCATGTGGCCGTGGTCATCCCTCTGACCCCACCACCAGCAAAGAGCCTGACTCAGAACCAGTGCCCAATAAGCATGTCTCTAGGAGGGTTCCTAGGACTCCCAGATGGAAAATCATAGTTTAGGAATAAAAATAAATAAATAAAATGTTAAAAGCCCTAGCATGGCTGTGGTTGGAAAAGAAGGAAATGAAAAAGCCATTGAGGAAGCAAATGCTCAGAGCCTATTGGGATAGGGGTGGAAACCAAAGGCAGTTCAAGAGCAAACTCCAGGGGCTGTGGATAATTTGGGAGTGGCCACCTGGCTCACAATGACCCCTTTTCTCTGGAAACAATACCCCTATTCTACAGAGGTGGGCCCCTCTGTGCAAGTCCTATTTTCACATCAAGTCCCCCCACAAACACACACTTTCCACAGCTAACTGGACCTCAGTTGTACCAATCAGTCTCTCTCCTTGGGTACCCAGAATTGGGATAAACAGATAGCCCAAACATCTGCAAGGGCAATGCAGAATGTACCCTGCACACTTGGGGGCTGCGGACACCACATTCCTTCATGTGGGCAGGAAACAGAACAGCCAGTCTGCAGAGGAGGAAGATAAAGCAGGTATCTAGAGGCAGAGGTGAGAGACGAGGGGGAAGATGTCAGGACCCTGAGCATTTTCTAACCCCCAGTTCTAATCTCTTCCAGAGGCCCAGCTGCATTCTTGCCCTGGAATCCAGGAGTGTATCTTTTTATTGCCACATAATAAGTTACCACAAATGCAGTGGTAGCTTACAACATTCATTTATTCGCTCTCAGTCGTGTAGTCCGAAGCCTGGCATAGCATGATGGGGCTCTCTGCTCAAGGCTGAAATCAAGGTGTCAGCCATGCTGAGTGTCGAGCTCATTCTTGCTGTTGGCAAAATGCAGTTCCTTGTTCACTGCCATCCAGGGGCCATGCTCAGTTCCTATGGATCACTTGCATTCCTTGCCATGTGGCCATCTCTACCTCAAGCCAGCAACAGTGAGCCAAGTCTTTCACGTGCTTCAGAGGGTTCGTGTGGGTCGAGCGCACCTGATAACCTCCCTATCTCAAGGTCAACTGATTTGGAACTTTAGTTACATCTGCAAAATCCCTTTCCTGCAGTGGCTAGATTCATGTTTGAATAACTGGGAGACAGTGCATGGACAGCAGGGGCAGGAATCTTGAGGGAACATCTTGAAATTCTATCACATTGAGGAACTTCAGTCTCCAGAAAATAAAGTCTCCTTTTTGGCTTAAGTTAACACAAAGTGATTTCTATTATTTCCAACTAAATAATTTCAAAACACTCCACAAAGGAAAAGGAGTGGGGGGCAGGGCATGCTTACCCTGAGTGGGAAAATGTGAGAGACCAAATTTGGGAGTGCTGGCCAGATTTAATATCAGCCAGTGAGAATAACATGGTTAAAGCATCTTAGCTGGAATCCAAATCTATGGGTATCCATGTGAATTTCCCAGAACAAGACTCTTCTCTTTTATATTAGAGGCCCGGGGCTGCCTTCACTGACCAGCCATCCCCTGCCTCTTAAAAAGCAATTTTTAGAGACAGAAAATGAGAGTAGGGGCTACTGAGCCCTGAGGGGAGAGAGGAAAGGGCAGTTATTGCTTAATGGATATGGAGTTTCTATTTGGGGTGATGAAAAAATTTTTGGAAATTAATAGTGGTGATGGTTGCATAACTGTGTAATGTACTTAATGCTACTGTACACTTAAAATGGTTCAAATTGCAAAGTTTATGTTATATATTTTTATCACAAATTTTTCAAGTTTTTTTGAGGAAAAAAAGCAATATGATGCCTGAAAAAAAGAAGAGAGGGAGAGAAAGTGTCTTTAAGGAAGTTACACTTGACTTGAGATATAAAGAAGGAATATGAGTTAACTGGGTAGAGATAGCATTCCTTGCAAAGGGTGGCATGTGCAAGGGGATTGAGGGGGGTCAGTCTAGGAGTAGAAAGGCAGCCAGTGTGGCTGCAGTAGATATAGCAAGGGGAACAGAGGGACATCTCTGGTGACTAGAGAACCTAAAGAGGGTAGGACTTGAGACCACAGAGGCCAGATAGCATCTGTCACTAAATTCTGCTTTGTCCACCCATAGGAAACTCTCCAAATTCAGGTGCATGAGTATGTATAATGGGCCTTCTCTGTACTCTGTTTTCAGGATGCTTCTGAAGGTGTGATGTGAGGACACAGACTGTTGTACATCCCAGCGTGACCACCCTATATGGTCTCAGGGGAAAGGCAGCAGGTCCCAACCCTCAGCCTGTCTACCAAAAGGAACAACGCAGGACTGAAATCATGGGTGTTCTTGAAGAATAAGCTCCCCGGCAAGGCAACTTTAAAAGATCTTACATTAACTGCAAAAAGCACTCACTGCACTTAACAAAGGAAGTCCCTGCTAAATAAATGTCAGGTTTCATTGGAACTCTTGTCCCCTGTCACCATCCAGCCCCTGCGGTAGAGGCAAGTCATCTGGCAAAAAAACACCTGCGAGGCAGCTCGGGCCCAGCTACACAACACCACTCTCCAGGCACTGCTCTAAGAAACCCCAGTCATTTCAACTCATGAGCACTGAGAAAAATCACCACTGTTTACATAGGTCCTGGCCGATAGGAATTCTAAGCACATCCCTCTGCCTTCACTTAATCACCAGTGATTATGCAGCCTATGGGGCAATAATGGTGGAATTAAACATGGAAATGCTAATTCTGACTTAACACATTTCACCTGGACAGATGGTGGCCTTAGAGAAAACACATCCAAAATGTTCTATACATTTCATGGGACTTCAGACCATTATCACCTATCCCCAATCTCTAAAACCCACCCAGCCTGGGTCATCTTGGGCCCCGCGGGTCCATATTTAGTAACCCTGTTGGTTCTGTAGGAAAGGGCCGGGTGGATAAGGTGAGAACCACACTAATCTCCCCTAAAACAAGAATGGCACGAAAGCTGAGATTCACAGTGCTATGGGGACAGCCATACCCAGGCAGCCTTGTCACCTGGTCCTCGTTCCCCACTTCAATTGCCACGATGTGGGGCCACCCGAGAAGACTGCAGGGAGGAGGAGGCAGCCTCATGTATTGCAGTGAATGGAGTAATAGGTCCGTGTTCAAATCATGCTAATGGCAGTGCATGATTTTGAGCAATTAGTATCACTGGTCCTGCCTTCATTTCCTCATTTGTGAAGAGGGGACACCACTATGTGCCTTTCAAGGTGGCTATGGAGACTAAATCAAACAGGTCATGGAAAGCAGGCTAAGCACCTGGCATAAAATGGAAGCGCACCTCCTCACTGCACCAGCCATGCTCCCTGACACGCTTGGCAAAAAGCACTAAACATCATTAAACAAATAAATGCCTGCTGCTCCTCCAGCTGGAGCATGCTAAACAGAGTTGCTCATGCGAGAAGTGGCAAGATTGCAAATCCCATCATGCAACTGGCAGTGTTTGCTCTTGTACCTCCCTATTCTGGGCTTGTCTCTGAAAACACTCTTTGGTTTTCTGTGTTTCACAGAACAGGACCTTACCAAGTTCAAAACATCTCTGCAGATCCACATGGGTCCCTCCTTGAAGCTCAGTGTCAGCCACTGTAAAGGATGGCATGTTTCTCTCTGGGAAGTGCCCAGAGCCCTCTATGTCGAGATCTAGTGTATCTCATAACATTTATAATTTAAGTCAGGACTTTCCAATTAGAAAATCCACCCTAAGTTTCATCAGCCCTGGAAGAATGCTACCTATATATTCTGAGATGTGCCTCAAAAAACTCCTCCCACTCCAAGTAAATTCCACTCATAATAGATGGCCTGTACTACTTAATGGAATATCCTAAACATACTTTCCGTCTCAGTAAAATCTACCTGGCTATTTTTTATGTAATGGCATAACAAACTGATCCTTTGTGTCAATCACATGTGGTTTCATTCATGTAGTTCCCTCAACACTTACTGAGTGTCTCCCAGAGATAACAGACTATGGTCCCTGCCCTTACAGGGCTCACGGTTTACGGGGGGAGGGCAATTGTGACAAGTTATTACAGCCCCGTGGTAAGGAGCAGGTATCCATGGGAGTCTAGAGAGGGAACAGCATCAGAACCACTTCCCATGAGCAATGGGTTTGTTGAAACTGGACTGAAGACAAGGAGGGGCGTAGTCTCTGTAATTACTCCCTATTATTGGTATAGTTTGTCTGTGTAGGTTCCTTCTGAAAAATAATGCAAACCACTAAAGAGTATACAAAAAATTGTTTTAACAGCACCACAGCATGAATAAGAGTTCCAGTTGTTCCAGATCCTCACCAGCACTTGATCTGGTCACTGTTTTTTATTTTCGCCATGAGATATATGTATAGTAATATCTCATGGTGGTTTCATTTGCGTTTTTCTCACGAGCAGCTGTGTGGAGTGACTTTTCAGACATACATATCTTGATTTGGTTATCTTTTTTGTGAAGTGCCTCCTCAAATCTGCACCATTTTCCCCCCCATGGATTAGCTGTCTCTTTCTAAATGATTTATGGGAATTGGTTATATATCTTAAATGTAAGTCTTCTGTCAGATAATATATATGGCAAATGCTTAACCTCATTCTGTGTCTGTCTTTTTTCTTCTCTTAAAGGTATCTTTTGATAAACTGAGGGTCTTAATTTCAATAAAACCCAATTTATTAATATTTCTTTATCGTTAGTATACTTTGATCTAAGAAATCTTTGCTCATCCCAAGTTATGAACATATTCTATATTATCTACAAGAAATGTTATTATTTTAAATGTTCACATTTAAATCTAAAATCCAGCTGGAATTAATTTTTGATTTATCATGTAAGGTAAGAGTCAAGATAAATGTTTTTCCAATATTAACTAGTGAACTCCTGGCATATACTGAGAAGTATCTTCTCCCATTGCTCTGTAGCACCTCTGTGAT
>PVJC01045756.1:0-13588 GCA_004026665.1 Murina feae
TGAGGAGCCACCAAGCAGGCTGCCAACCCTGCCACCTGTTTCCCATTCACGGGTCCTGGGTCCTGTGTTGTTCTGCCCTGCAGCTGCTCTGTGCACTCGGGAGGTCCCTCAGCCCGGCCTGTGCCCTCTCATAGTCTGGGACCCCTCTGGGGATGTCCACCTGCTGGTGTGCCTGACCAGCCTGGTGACAGGCTGATGGCTGTCTCCAGGCTGGTCAAGCCCCCCCCCAGGAACGTCCCTCACTCCATTGGGTTGTGGCCAGTGTGGGTGACGGGCTGTTTGGCGCTTTCAGGCTTTAAGGCTGCCCAAAACTCCCATTGACCCAATGCCCCAGCAAGACTGGCTGGACCCAGGTTTCTGGGGTTTATTTATCTTCTATAATTGATGCTGTTCCTTTAAGCCAGGGCCTAGACATGTAACAAAACCTCCTCTCTGCTCCACCTCACCTCGCGGCTTCTATAATGAAAAATGTTACTTAGTGGTGAGGCCTGGCCTGCTGTTTCCTTCAGCTCCCGAGGATTCTATGGTTGTTATTATGTTGCGAACGTGTGTTTTGCTTGAGGATAAGCGGAGTGGAGCGGGCGGCAGTTTCACTTTCACTCCTGCTGCAATGGAAGCTGCCATTTACTCAGGTCCGTGAGTGGCGGCCTCCATGTTGGCTGGGCTAATTTGCATACAGTCAATCTGATTGGCTGGTGAGCGTGGCTTACCCCATCCCGGAGAAACGGTTAATTTCAGTATCACGCTTTTATTAGTTAAGATTTACTGATAGCATACCAATACATGCTAAAACATGGCTGAAACCTGAAAAGCATTGTGCTAAGCGGAAGAAGCAAGACACAAAGCTCACAGGAGTATGATTTCAGTTATATTAAATATCAAGAATACATAAATCCATACAAATAGAAAGCACACTGGTGGCTGCCAGGGTCTGTGGCAAAGCAGGGATGGGTAGTAACTGCTTATTGGACATGGAATTTCCTTTTAAGATGACGAAAATACTTTGGAACTAGAAGTGGTGGTTTCACAACATTGTGAGTGTACTAATGCCACTGAATTGTTCACTTTAAAATGGTTCATTTCATGCTGTGTTAATTTCACCTACGTAAAATAATAAGAGAAAAAATTAAAAGCAGCCAGATAGAAACAGGCATTACCTCTAGGGAAAAAAAGAATTTGAATAACTGGGGATTTTTCATCTGGAATCATGGTGAACAGAAGCAATGAAACAACACTTTTCAAGTGCTGACAGAAAAGAACTGTCATCAGCTAACTGTAACATGTGAAATGAAGGAAAATGAAGATTCTTAAATAAAATGACTCAAAGAACTTGTTACAATCAGATCTACTCTTAGGAATGGCTAAAGAAACCTCACGAAGCAAAGAGATAATGGTACTTTTCTCTCTATTTTTGTTCATCAGTTTATGTTGCTCATTATATTCTACAAGTGAGTGAGATCATGTGATATTTATCTTTTCTCTGCCTGGCTTATTTCACTTACCATAATGCTCTCCAGGTAATACTTTAATCAATAAAAAAATAAAAAAGATTGTGATAATAGATTAACACTTGATCTGTCATCAAAGAAAGAACAAAGGAATGGGGAAAAAAAGAAGTATACATAATAGACTATACTTCCCATGAATTTCTTTAGTAACTTTTATGATTGAAGTAAAAATTATAGCACTATCTTATTGGTACTCAGTGTATTCAGAGGAAATACTTAAAACAATTATATTTTTGAATAGGGAAGTTATAAGAACATAAATGTAAGGTAATCTTTCTATACTTTCTTGAAGTGTTAAGACATTAAATCCAATAGAATGTGATGTCATATATGTAAAAATCACTAAGACTATATAAAGAGATACACTCAACACTTAAAATATGGAAGTGCCAAAGATATTTTTATGGTGAGAAATATAAAATGGAGAAAGTTTGCTATTTTGACAAAAAGACAAACAATATTATTCAGAAGTAGACCAAGAAAATGAAAAAAGAAAGAGTTGATGATCAGCAAGTTTTAGGTCAGCTAGGGGAAGCAGAAATTAAAGTTGATATGTAATAGTGATCACAATAAGTTTTGAAACTTCAACTTAAAAAAATAACTTAAGGAGGGAAGCCAATACATCATAAGCATGAATACAGATTAATTAATTAGTCTGTACATGAATTAATTAGACTATGAGCTTGTTAGGTTGATTTTAAGGCATTTACAAAAAATGTATTGCTATTAGTATCATAGAAAGACTTACAGATGAAAATAATCTTCAAGGTAAATCATAGTTGAGGTTCTGTACTACTCATTTTATACAATTATTCTGTGAAGTGCCATTAGACCTCATGAGAAGTTGGAAATAAAATAACCTGTAATAAGCTATTAAGTTTTGTACATTTTCTCTACTTTGCAGCTGCAATAATAATAAAGAAAAAATATAATAGAGACCAAAAATGTGGGGAGCGGGTGGTTAAACTGATTTTTATATGGACACACCATGTTACAATTATTTCAAATACTTCCATAGTCTATTTTAAACACCACATAAAAATCTACAAATAAAAAAGGGCTTGAAAAGGAGTCTTCAGTAAATTATATTTGCAAACTTTCAAGAAATAGGGATTAACTTGTCCAGTCAAATTGTAAAAAAATAGAGCTTCTCAAACTTTAATGTGCTTATAACTAGCCTGCTGAAATTGTAAAAATGAAGTTTCTAATTTCATCAGGTCTGAAGTGGACCCCAAAATGTGCATATCTAAATAAGCTCCCAGGTACTATTGATAAATACAGGCTTTGGGCCACACTTTGAATAGCAAGTGTCTAATAAATTAGAAATATGGCACTAATAAGATCAATGTTTTAAATTCTATCTCTATATTGGCCAATTTGCGTGTGGGACAATGAAAGAGCATGGAATCTGGAGGTTGAACAGTTTGCAATCTCAGATTTTTCGCTTCTTTATTTGTGATCTATGCAAGAGACATAAACTCTCTTAGCCACAGTTTCCACATTTGTAAATTAGGTATGGCATTATTACCCACTTCTGGGGGTGTATATAAGCTAAATGAGATATTTGTAAAAATTCTTAAAACCTACTTGGTGCTAAACAAAAATTAGTTCTTCTCTCCTTTCCAACCATAATAGTCTACAATCCTTAACTGCAAAGACTAAATCCCCAGTGAGGTCCTGCAGGAGGCAGCTGATCAGTAATTATCTCTCACCATTGATGTTTCAGTCTCTTTCTCCATCTCCCTTCCTCTCTGAAATCAACAAAGAAAATATTTTTAAAAGGTGAATGAATCTGAGATCATGTAGTAACAGTTGATAGCAAACTGACAGATAAAGGATCTCTGATATGAAATACAAGTTCATATACATATTGATTAGAATAAAATGCAGCTTCTGCAGTTTTGCCAACTATTTCTCTTATTCCACCTTTCTCAGTTTCATATTCCAAACCCATTATTTTTGAGGCCTCTTTAGCTTTTGATCCAAAAATCTGTAGGCATTTAAAATAGAAAGAACTGATATCACTATTTTTTAAATATCCACACTTACAAAATGAAGTAAAAAATTATACAATTAAAATTATTTGACAAAGAAAATAATTGAATAAAATTACTCATCATAAATTATTAGGAAATAATAATGAAAAAATCAAAGAAGTGGATAGTGTAATTTTGATTTAATGTTGTTTTTGTCATTGGTCATCATTGTTATATTTTGAATGTGCACCAACCTCAACCTTACTAATTCTATTTCTAAATAGAAATCCAAAAATAATGTTAAATGACCTATATTTATCATTAGTTGTACCAAATCAAACTCTATAGAGGAAATCAAATAGTTTGTCTTTGGTAGCTATAAAATATACACATATTTTGTCAAAATACAATAAAGAAAAAGCAATACTCTACTGCAAAAGCCCTTCCATATTAGATAAAACATGTGTCTCTTCTGAGCAACTACTAAAGAAAAACCTGTTTCAATGAAAATTAATTTTTCATCTAGCCTAAATTTTTTGTGCGTAGAGATCTGCCTGAATTAACATTCTATCCAGGAAGCATGTGGAATAAATCAGTCTAAACTCCTAAATCAGTTACAGTACATAAATTTCTAACTTGTTTAAATTAAAGTTTCACTTACTTGGCTTCCAAGGTCAATTGTTGATCTTTAGATTTATGGATAGACATGCCCTCTAGTGATTCCAATGGGGGATTAGAAAACTGGACAGCCCTAAGTACTGTCACTTTTGCTGGTAAATTACTCCATCTTCAGAAAAGATTAACTGAATCTCATAGATACACGCAAGGCTTATGAATATCAGAGTTGTATGTGAAATAAGTCCTAATTCATGAGCATATGAAACCTCACTTCTCATTTAATCCCTGTTTTCTCTGTCCATATTCAAACATCTGTGTAGCATGCGTGTGTGCATGCCTGTGTGCGTGCCTGTGCCTCTGTGTGTGTGTGTGTGTGTGTGTGTGTGTGTGTGTGTGGTGTTGTGTGTATACATGCGTGAAAATGAAAGGTGTTACTATACTTGGAAATACCATTAGGAAAAATGTTGCAAAAATATTTTACTGTTTCTCAAAGAACCAAATCCTCTTGTTTTACTCAAAGTTGCTAAATTATATAGCACATATAAAGTGATGCTCACTAGAATGAAAAAAATTGAAATGAATTGTAACCAAACTAAAACAGAGCAAAACATACTATCTTGTGCTAAAAGCGTTAAAGTCAAACAAACATTGTCAGGAACATTTACATGGTATTTCTTGCATAATGTAGAAAGTTGGTGTGGGTTTTATCTAAATCTAAGTGTGTCTTGCTTAGAGTTTTAATACTGAGAGAGAGAATAATAGTACAATATGTATATTCAGTAAGTGATCTATGTGAATTTTACATGATATTATTCTGTGATGTTTAAACAACTTTCTGTAGTGTGAACCATTAACTCCTAATATTTATAAGTCTGAATGTTTTATAATGCCCCCTCATAAAGTTGGATCTTGAATATTTAATAGAATTTAGTAATTAAAACTGTTTCTTGGGCATCTGTGAAAACAATTCTGCTTGTACTGAGGTTTCTGACCTTTCTGAAAATTCAAAAACGCATAGTAGTTTTCCCCACATTTTCCGGGAATCCAGTTTTTAGAGTAGTTTTATCTTCAAATATTTTTATAACAATAGAATTTCATACCACATTGAATAATGGCATTAAAATTTGAAAGATATAATTAAGGATTAGCACAATGTGATGTTTCATAAATACTTGTTGAATGAATGATAGAGAATATGATTAGATTCTTCTTAACTGATCTCAGGAACAAAATTAATTCCTTTAATATAAAGGTTATCTTTTGAAAAGAAAACCCAATATTTTTTCATTACACAAATATCCTCTAAGGGAATCTGACCATTTACTCTAAAGTTTTCTTCTACTCCTTTTCCAGGTGCATTTTAATCTCTGGATATCTTCCTTTTCCTTGTTTAGATTCCTTGATAAAAGAATATCTTCTCTTCTTTGAATATAATATCTTACAATTGTAGACACTAAAAATATATGTTGATTGTTTGATTAATTAAGGTGACTTTCACTAAACCATATTACTCAAATGAAGAGAAGGAAAAATCCCAAATTAAAATCAACATTTCTAATAATATGGGGAGGGATGAAGACAAAAAAAATTAAATATTTAACAAAGCAAACAAGCTTGAAATGGAATATTCCAGGGGGCTAATTTTAAATACCAAATGATGAATGGCATGTGTAACTGAACCCACTGTTAATGGCATTAGGAACTAATGCAATCATTTGATGGCTAGCTCTTATGTTCAAGCTCTGTTTCTTCTATTACATTTCCCTTTTTTTATAGGTTACTAATATGTAAAAATATACTGCCCTAGCCTGTTTGGCTCAGTGGATAGAGCGTCCGCCTGAGGACTAAAGGGTCCCATGCTGGATTTTGATCAAGGGCATATGCCTGGGTTGTGGACTTGATCCCCAGTAGGGGGCATTCAGGAGGCAGCTGATCAATGATTCTCATCATTAATGTTTCTCTCTCCCTCTCCCTTCCTCTCTGAAATTAATAAAAAATATATTTAAAAAATAAAAATATACTTAATTAGTTTGCCTTTGAGGTTTGTTTGTTTATAATAACTACCTTTCAGCATGTTGCTTATATTATGGTCAATACACTCAAAAGAAATTTTTTTATTGTTTGATAAACAATAGAAAGCACATCACCATTAGACCTTGATGCAGCTGAAACAAATAAAGGAAAAACAAAACTATACTCCAATATCCTTAAAATCTTTGTTGTATTATAGTAAATGTGGATTGTTTCTTTAGCATTGTTTTTGAACAGATGTATATTTGCATAATGTGAAGATTTAGTTAGACTTGTGAAAGAAAAATCTCATATCTACTTTACAATAGGACTAATATATGTATAAAGAATTAGATAAACCATCCAAAACCAAGCATATGATTTACTTCAGGAGCTATAAGATGTATCATGAATGTATAACCTTATGTCCAATTTTCAGTACAGTGTATAAAGGTATGCTTCATCTGTAGAAAATTATTATCTTTGCATCCTTGGGAAATCAACTTGTACTATTGCAGTTTTTAATTTTTTTTAATGGTCTGTATGCTTGGGTACTTCCTTCTGAATGCTAATTCTGAATCTTAGATAATATCCACACCAATAGCAGATCACTGAAAATTTAATGTAGTATAATGCAAAATTTCAAACAGTTGGGCTAGTATAGTGCCCTGAATTATAATGTCTCATTACTTTTTGTAAGTTAGTGCCACAAAGACTTCGATGAACTAATTTATCATCTTTCCTCTCATTTTTCCCTCTATAATGGAAGTGTTGTTTGTGTACACAGCATGCTCATATTGCACATTTTTTATTATAAGCACGAAAGACAGGTTGTCTTGTATTAGAACTATTTTTTATAATAGTGGTATTTATTGGTTGAACTGGCAACCAATTTGCAAAAGATAGGTTGATATGAGATACATATTAAAATCTATTACAAATCAGGTCCAGCACAACCTATTTTAATTCATAGCAGAACAAATTATATTGTTTTAATTTTAGATTGAACACATTGGGATATAATGTAAAAGTAAGGGTCCAATTGAGGTCATGAAAATTGAACTAAAGTTGATTGAGCCTATTCAAGTAAACAATGATTTTTATTGCTTAATAGTGTCTGACCTTCCGTTCCAAAAATCCTGAATCTTCAGAACTGATATGATGTGATAGAAACAGAGACCTTAAAGAAAAAACATTCAACCTATCACAACTGTAAAGAAAAATAAATGCATTCAACCACGTAACCTTTTGACCTGATCTATATGTATCATTGTAACAAATTTCTTATATTTGCAGTTACAGAAATCCAAAAGTCAAAGGTATTCACTGACGAACTTTAGGTTCTCCTTTGATTTATCTTCAGAGAGCTTGTGGAAGACTCGGGGAAAGATTTTGCAAAATAGGAAATAAGGTCATAAAGAAAAAGTCAAATCGCCTCAGGCTTCTAAATAATATATAGAAATCAATATTCTCCCAAAGAAGGATTCCTTTCTTCTTTTTGCTTTACAATTCTGTACTGTTAAACTAACTATAGGCAATGTTTCTGTTCTAAAAAGTTACAAATAAAAGTTCAAGCTCAAGAAAGCAAATTAATATTGAGTATTATCTTTATTTAATCCAACACTTTATATAATATAAGGTTGGAAAATAAAATGAAGGTCAAATAATTCCTTTGATATTATCTACTCCAGAATCTAACGCAGTCAAGTCCACAAAATAGAATATTTTATAATATCCATAAAAATATAAAACTAACATTAACTAAGGAATTTCATCCAATTGTTTCACTTTGATTAAAATAGGTTCATCAAATTTTGTGTCTAGCTCTGAAGCCTTCACAATGTATTTGGTTTGTTTTTCTAGAAATCTAGGAAAAGCAAAGTTCCCATGTACCTATTGGTAAAGAATTAGAAAACCTCTAAGGAAATAAATTATGACATGCATGTAAGGCATCTTGTTTTTAGATTTTATTTACTTACTAGGGGTCCGGTGCACGAAATTTGTGCACTGGGGGAAGGGGGTTCTTCAGCCCAGTCTGCCCCCTCTCACATAATTGGGAACCCTCAGGGGATGTCCTACTTACGGCTTAGGCCCGCTCCCTGCTTCCCATGGGGAGCGGGCCTGAGCGGGCCTTTGTGGGAGGCGACCAGGCTAATCAGGGGAAGCCACCAGCCCCATCACTCTGATGCTACAGCCACTGCCAGTCACCGCAGCCACCAAGGTGTTTTCATTAACACAGACTCCAGTCCCTTCACCATGAAAAAATGACAACTTTCTTCAGGCATTTTCAAGATATGTCTTTCATAGGATATGACATTTCTTTTTTTTTTTTATCCTCACCTGAGGATATGTTTCCATTGATTTTTAGAGAATGTGGAAGAGAAGAGAAAGACAGAGAGAAACATCAAAGTGAGAAGAACACTTCGATTGGTTGCCTCTTGCATGAACCCTGACCTAGGCCCCGGCCAGGAAGGAGCCTGCAACCTAGATACATGCCCTTGGTCAGAAGTGAACCCAGACCCTGCAGTCAGGAGGCTGAGGCATTATGCACTGAGCCAAACCGTCTAGGGCAGGATATGACATTTCTTAGCCCTCCAGCAGTGGACCTTCATTTGTTTTCTCCAGGAGTGTGGTGGAAAAACCCTAGATTGCTTTTATGGATTCTTATTACCCAGGTTACTAAGAATATTACCGGTGGCATACAGGGAGCTTAGCCAATGAGCGTTAAGAAAAGGTGTTTCCTCTGTAGTTCACTCCCATCACCAGCTCCACCCCTACCTGTCCAATCCCAGCTCCACTCCTACCCAAAACTGTAGCCTCTGGCCTAGGATGCAGGGCTGGGCAGAAGACCCCCAAACCCCTGTGATCACCGGCTCTGCCCCTTCCCAGGCCTGTAGCCTCTGGCCTAGGAAGCAGTCCTAGGCAGAAGACCCCCAAACTCCTGCGATGGCTGGCTTCTCCCCTACCCAGGCCTATATCCTCTGGCCTAGGATGCAGGCCTGGGGAGAAGACCCCCCAACTCCTGCAATGGCTGGCTTCTCCCCTACTTAGCCCTATAGCCTCTGGCCTAGGATGTAGGCCTGGGCAGAAGACCCCCCAACCCCCGTGATGGCTGGTTCAGCCCCTTCTCAGGCCAAGTGTCTCTGCCAGAGGCTGCAGACCTGGGCAGAAGACAGCCCCAACCCCCGCCATCACTGGCTCCGCCCCTTCCCATGTTCCTGCGATTGATAACTTTGCCCCTCAGCACCCCCCTGCCTCCTCCACCACCTGCCTGGCTACCAGGCCTGGCTACTTCAGTTCCAGAGCTGAGACAGACTGGGCTCCGCCATCTTAGTTGAGTTAATTTGCATATTTGCTCCTGATTGGTTGGTGGGTGTGGCTTGTGGACATGGCTTGTGGATGTAATGGAGTGAGGGTCAATTTGTATATTACTCTTTTATTAGATTAGATTTTATAGATTTAATTGTTTATTTTATAGATTATATCTACTGGACATCTTGTTTTCAGATTCTATATTACACTATTAAAACAATCAATATTTATATAGCACAAGCTCATAAGCATTGCTTCAATTTTCTAAAACACATGTGGAATATTCAAAAATAATTACAGCAGGTCCTCGCGTTACATTGGAAATCTGTTCCTACGGTTTGATGTAATGCAATTTTTACCATAAGTCAGAATCCACCTACTTAAGCACCTACATCACTCAAATGGAGCATATACACAGCAGTAATGAAATGAAACAGTAAAACATTTTGAAAGAAAGATAACAATTCCTGACCTTTACTTGTGATAAATAAAAAACATAGAGCATATATGTACATATGTTGAAATGACGGAACTTTTTAAAAAATAAATGTCTTATTTTTCTGGCATATAAAATGACTGGGCATATAAGACAACCCCCAACTTTTGAGAAGATTTTCCTGGGTTAAAAAGTCTGGATGGAGACCATATGTGGCACAAAAAGGAGCCGACTGGAGACACTTGCAGTCTCCATCTGGCTCCATTTAAATGAATGGAGTGCAGCCATTTTTGAGCTCCCCCCACTGTATGCAGTGACTGCAGATTTTCCAGTCCGGCTCGGAAGTTTCAGCACCCGCCCTATAAGACAACACAGGGCGTATAAGATGACCCCCGACTTTTGAGAAGATTTTTCTGGGTTAAAAAGTCATCTTATATGCCAGAAAATATGGTAAACTAGAGGCCTGGTGCACAAATTCATGCACTGGTGGGGCCCCTTGGCCTGGCCTGCACCCTCTTGCAATCTGGGACCCCTCAAAGGATGTTGGAGAGCCAGTTTCAGCCTGATCTCTGCAGGCCAGGCCGAGGGACCCCATGGGTGCAAAAGTCCATGCACCAGGCCTCTAATATACATATAAGGTCTTTGGTTAATCTCTTTCCACCCTTTCCCTCTAAGAGTCATCAGTCTGTTCCATGTTTCCATGCCTGTGGTTTCCACTCCTGCATTAAGCGTCTGCCCCCTGGTGGTCAGTGTGCATCATAGCTATCTGCCAGTTGGCCACATCCAGTCAGCCAGTCACTTAGGCTTTTATATATACTAGGGGCCCGGTGCACAAAAATCTGTGCACTCGGGAGATCCCTCAGTCTAGCCTGTGCCCTCTCACAGTCTGGGACCCCTCTGGGGATGTCCACCTGCTGGCATGACTGGCCAGCCTGGTTGAGGGGCTGAGGGCTGTTTTCAGGTTGCCCACAGTCTCTTTAGGGTTTGGGTCCCTACTGGGGTGTCTGGGCAGCCTGGGTGAGGGGCTGAGGGCCATTTTCATGCTTCCCACAGTACTTTCAGTGTTCAAGTCCCTACTGGTGTACCTGGCCAGCCTAGGTGCGGGGTTGAGGCTGTTTTCAGGCTTTCAGGCTGCCCACAGCTCCCATTGTCCCAATGTCTCAGTAAGGCTGACTGGAAGCAGGTTCTGGGGTTTATTTATCTTCTATAATTGATACACTGTTGCTTTAAGCCCAGGCCTAGGCAGGTAACGAAGCCTCCTGTTGGCTTTAGCTCCATGGCTCCTACAATTGAAAGAATATTGCCTTAGTAGAGGCCCAGCCGGCCTATGCAGGCAGTTTCCTCCATGGCTGGTTCAATGGAAGCCTCCTGTTTGGTTCAGCTCTGTGGCTTCTATAATTGCAACTATGTTGCCTTCAGCAGAGCGAGGCCCAGCCAGCCTAGGCAGACAGTTTACTCCTGCAACAGAAGCCTGCTGTTTACTCTAGCTCCGTGACTGTCGGCCTCCATCTTGGCTGGGTTAATTTGCATACAGCTGCTCTGATTGGCTGGTGGGTGTGGCTTAGACATCCTGGAGAAATGGTCAATTTCAATATTACTCTTTTATTAGATTAGATAGATGGAAGATGGCAACGTAACCACGAAATGACATGTCAAGTCCAATGTAACCCAAGGCTGTCTATAAAGAGTATTTGAAATTATTGATAAGCACATTTTATATTTTCAATTTTTTGCAAATATTTTTCCCTTCTGAATATTTACCATGAGCACAAAAATATCCATGAAAATTACATTTTTCTTCTACCCTTCTATTTTGTGGGAGAAATTTCAGTGATGTTTCTCCAAACTGCTAACAGCATTCTGAAATTATATTTTATAGTAAAGCTTGCTTATGTGGCAGTTTATTATGGTCAGAGCAACATACTTTCTAAAAGCAAGTAATAACTTTACTATGCACATTAAAAGCATAGTTAATCTATTATATCTCTGATAGAGATATGTTAAATAATATCATTTGTCTAACTTCCCACAAATGCATTTCATTGTCCCCTAACCCCATTTTGTCTTTTCTATGATAAAAAAGCATAAGGAATGAGCCTTTCTAAGAATAATATTTTTATAGCCCAATGTCTTTAAGTGACTGACTGTTCTTTTATTTATTCTGGGGTTTTTTGTTTATGTACAAGTGCACTTTTTGAAAGGACATTATTTCAGTGCACAGAATTTTGCTAAGTCATTTTATTTCTTTATATTTCAAATGGCTTTGGGGTGATAGAACTTTTCCAGAATGATAAAAGCTAATCCATCAATTTTTATTTGTTATCTCTATAAATCTCATAATGTTACTCAAGGTAATATATGTCATCAAAAGCAAAACTAGTTTATTTTTCTTAAAAGAAAAAAATTGGCCCAGCCAGTGTGGTTGAGCATTGACCTATGAACCAGAAGATGATGGCTGGATTCCTGGTCAGGGCACATGCTCGGTTGTGGGCATGATTCCCCATTGCAACTACAGTGTCCATGTCAGAGTGTTGTCTCCCGGTACTCTCACAGCACTGTTCTCTCTATAAATATAATCTGAGGGTTATACTAATCTCAATAGTCCCCAGATACTTTAGAAGATAGATACGTGATGAGAGAGAGAGAGATCATTTAATAGATAAGTTATAGGTGAAATATTCCAGATGGGCAAAAGTAGGTTTACAGTTGTTTGTATGGAAAATAATACAATAATTAAATAATAACACAAGAGTAATCTATGTAAATCTACTTTTGCCCACCTCAGTCTTTGCAACAGCTATTTCTTTAAAACACATTTCATTAGATAGCAACGAAAGTACAATATTTGGATTAACTACATTTGGGTAAAACTGCATCATAAAGCCTCTATCTCTTTTTTTAATCCTCACCCAAGGATATTTTCCATTGATTTTTAGAGAGAGTAGAAGAGAGAGGGAAAGACAAAGAGAAATATCAATGTGAGAGAAAAACATCAATTGGTTGCCTTCTGCATTCGCCCTGACTAGGGCTTGGGCTAGGGAGGAGCCTGCAACCAAGGTATGTGCCTTGACTTAAATGGAACCTGGGACCCTTCTATCCACAGGCTGATGCTCTATCCACTGAGCAAAACTGGCTAGGGCCTTACTCTGTCATTTTTCCACACATTAGGGGTAACACAAGTAAGACAAAGGTAATTGTTTTAAAGAACTTGGATGTAGTGTAGTTTGTGCTTAAAACATTAGACAACTGATACTGGGCATAAAATGAATCTGAACAAATTCAAAATAAGAGAATGGAAGCAAAAATAGTTTAAAATGAGATTACTAATAATAATCCTCAATTTTTGAAAATTCACTTAAAAATTTCACCAAAATGTAAAATGCTAACAGAGATGCTGAAAAGTTAAGAACTGTCAACTTCAGACTCTGGTTAAGATGACAGTGAAGGTGATAGTAGTACAAGCATTCTCCCATACCCACATCAAAATTACAACTAAACTACAGAACAACCAGCATTCATAACTTCCTGAAATCTAGCTGAACAGAAATCCTACAACTAAGAATATAAAGAAGAAGCCATATCTAGATGGTAGGAGGGGCAGAGATACTAAACAAGCTAGTCCTACACCCCTGTGTGGTGGCTAAAAATTGGGAGGGATATCTTGGCTGCAGAGATCCCCCTGAGGAGCAAAGGGTCCCAACCCTACACTAAGCCCTGCAACCCAGGTT
>PVJC01045757.1:0-13590 GCA_004026665.1 Murina feae
AATATAAATATAAATATAAATATAAATATAAATATAAATATACTTTATGTAATATATATATAAAGCTATTTCTGACAACAAAGACATTAGAGTGGAGAGTCCTGAGGTGGGGTCAGCTAGTGTCTGGGGGTGGATATGGTTACAATGAAAGCAACAACACATGTCATGAGCTGGTGACATTTCCACCCAAATTATTTCAGCTCTGTGATCTCAGCTATGTTTTCAGCTGCCTGACCTTCCTGATTCCCATCCATTTTCTGAGTCAGGTTCTCCAGCCTTCATGTTGATTTGGAAGTTACCCAACATCCTTCCAGTACATTTCCTTTCTGCTTATGGTGGCCAGAGTTAATTCTCCTTCATTGTGCAGGGGTATGATGGCTCAAGGTGCCATTCATTCTACTTGGGTGCGCCATTCATTCTACCTGGGTAACCTCATTGCAGCCCTGTCTCATGAAATTAACAGCCATTGTGGTCATTTTGGGATTGGTCCCTGTCTTAATGTAAGACTCCTCCTTTCACCAGCTCATCTCCTCTAGCTTTCTGGGTCGAGGCTGCCTAAACTTCATCTTTCAATGTAAAATAACCTTTTTCTGTGACAGCATAGCTTATATTTTCTTTTTCTTTTCTTTTTTTTTAGAAATGGTTTGAGACAATATGAGGAAAGCATCCCCATGAAGCAAGCAAAATTGTCCTTGAAGTTAATTCCAGCTATTTTGTGGGGGCTGACTAGATGAACTCTGATCATCTTGACTCAAGGTGAGTTTCTTTCTGCTAATTTGCCTTTTATAATGTAAAGTCACTTTCTGGACATAACAATTAACTCCAATACGTTTCAGCCTTCTTCCCAGACAACTCCTTAGGACATTCAACATTTTATCTCCTTATTTAAACTCTCTCCCAATCAAAATACAGGGGATTTGGGAGCCTGAGCCAGAGATGCATAGTTTTAGATAGACAGAGACTCACTCAGTAGTACAATTTAGCTTAGACCTCTTGAACTGAAAAGGCCTATGAAGAATAAAGTAAACACAAAATGTTTTTAATGACAAAAAATGATAATCCATCATTTAAACTTTTCCTTCAATAAATATTTGTTGAGCAGCTATTATGCACTGGAGATTTCTATATGAACAAAATAAAGTCTCTTACACTTATTTGTGGGATACATGTGGTAAACATACAACAAAGGAATCTAATTCAATGGTGAGTACTGTTGAGAGAAATAGAGCAGGGCAAAGGCTTCTGGGTGTGATAGGAATAAGCTTACACATTCGAGGCACTGTGAAAAGGCCAGTGGAAGTAAAGGGGAAATAAGTATTAGATGTAGTTGGAAAGCAGGACATGCAAGACCTTGTGATCATTGAGACCATTGTAAGGATTCAATGAAAGACATTTGAAGGTATGAACCAATGTATTACATTATCTGAATTACATCTTTTCACAAGAACAAGCAAATTAAAAAAAAAATTTAGGTAAAATTTACTTACAGCAAAATCACATATATTAAGTATTCTCTCAGTTGAATCTATGAAATGCATATATTCTATGAAATTAGTTATATTTGTCCTATAATTTCTTTTAAATAGAATTTTATGGTATCTACTCTCACATGGCTGGCTGGTTCTATACCACACAATGTTTTGGGGAGTCATTCATGTTATTGTACTAATCAGTTATTCATTATTTTCATTGCTGAATAGTAATAACCCATTGTATGACTATGCCACAAGTTATTTATTCATTGGACTTTTGATTGTTGTTTGGATGATTTTCTTTGTTTATTTTTACCATTAATAGTAAGGCTGCTATAAACGTTCTTGCCATGCCTTTTTTTTTTTTTAAACATATTTGGATATGCTTCAATTTATTTTTGGTAAGACATAAAGTGTAGTTTCTGGTCACATGATAAATGTACTTTAACGTTATAAGAACTGTCTAATAGTTTTTCAAAGAGGTTGTTCCATTATATACTCCCATCAGCAATATAAGAGAGCCTGGTTGTTCTATATGCTCTGGAAAATTTGATGTTGTTGGCTTTCTGAATTTTACCATATCTTTTACTTCTATACATGTTATAAAACTCACCTTACAAAGCTTAATTTATTTTTAAGTGGCCAATTTCTTCTAAGGAAGTTACGTAAAAATAGGATATTTTATAATAAGCCACTGTTTTATTATTTCTGGTGCTCTTTATTTCTTCATGTACATCCTAGCTTCTCTCTGGTATCATTTACCTTTAGTCTTCGGGTTTTCTGATAATAAATTTTCTCAAGTTTTACTTATTTGAATAGGCCATTATTTTTCCTTCCTTTTGAAGGATATTTTAATTTGTTATAGAATTCTGTATAGAATCCTTTTAATTTAAAGATGGCATTCCATTATCTTCTTGCTGCCATTGTTTCTGATGAGAAGTCAGCTGTCATTTATATCATTGTTCCTCTGTTTATAACATGTTTTTTTCTTTGTCTGCTTTTAGGGTTTTCCCCTTCATTTTTGTTTTTAAGCAGATTAACCATGATAAGCCAAGATGTGGTTTTCTTTTTATTTACTCTCAGGGTTTGCTAAGCTTCTTGATTATTAAGTGGTATTTTTGAAACAAATATGGAAATTTTTAAATGGTAACTTCTCATTCTGGTCACCAAATACATATATATTAGACAGTTTTAATTGTCCCATAAATACATCAGCCTCTTCATTTTTCTTCAATTGTTACTTCTCTGTTCTCTTGCCATTTCCAGGCTGCTATTTTTCTGCCATATCTACCATCCATTGAATTTTTTGTTTAAATTTTGATTCTCGTTTAATTATTTGATTTGATTATTTTAGTTACTTTTTTTGGTAGGTATTCCCCAGGTATTCACTCATTAAGGCCATATTTTCCTTTAAAACTTTGAACATATTTTTCTTTATTTCCTCAACAATATTTATAATAATGGGTTTTAAAATTTTTGTCTGCTATATCCAATATCTGAGCCATCTCAGAATTTTATTGTTGATTGTGGGTCACATTTTTCTTTTTCTTCACATGTCTTTATTTTTCTGATTTTGTGCTCAACTTAGTGAATGGTATATTGTAGTTTCTGAAGGGTGTTGAGTTTTGTCCTAGTTGGCAATTCAATGACTAATTGTCGACATTGAACTTGTAAAGGCTTGGTTTATGCATTATTGTGGCAGATCTATGGAGAGCCCAAAGTATTTCCCAACTCACTCTAATTTGAGACGGTGTGTGTGTGTGGGGGGGGGGAAGCAATTTTTAAACTCTTTCTTAAAGCTATTTTTTAGAGCTTATTTTAAAAGGCAGATACAGAGCAGGAATTACTCTAGAGTATAGTCCTTATTCCTAAAGTCTGGCCTTTCTGACATCTCAGCTATTTGCCTGAGGCATCAGTGGGACATTAACAAAGTTTCTCTTCTCTGGCTGTAGCAGAACTACAGTCTCCTCCAAGTATACTACTCATTCCTCTACTATTTTGCTTTACTTTCAAATCCACGGCAGCCACTCTGGGGAGCCTCAAGTAGTCTTGCTCTGTGGAAGTTTAGCCCAGCCTGCAACTAGGGACTTCCAGGTTCCCTCACTCGGGCTTTTGAATGTTTCCTTCCTCTCTGATGACCTGTTCTTTAGATTGTAGCAATCTCCGGGGTGGACCGGCAATGGAAAAGGAGCTCTAAGTAGCTTATCCGAGGACATCATGGGGATGCTATTGGGCAGACCCTGTCTAGTTCTTTCTGGAAACTGACAGTAGATCCATGAGCATCTCCTAATGAAGGTGAAGGAGTTGTCCTCAGCCAGCCCCTGTGCCTCTCTAAGCTGTCACACGTTCATGATCTCTGATGAGACCCGTCTCCCTGGCCCTCTGTGCAGAAGAACATTTACTTCCAGGCTGTGGTGGCAGAAAATTGAAACGCAGACTGGAAATCAGACATGCCTGGGCTGTGGAGCCTCTGGAAGGTCTCTCCCCCTCCCCCTTCAGGGTCCTGTTGGGCAAGTTGATGGGGGGAGGAGAGGAGGCTGCTTCTGGCCTCTGCTCCCTCCTTCCCTCCCCCCAAAATACTCAGTGCCCACCCCTGAGAGATAGAATGTACCCAACCAATCCTAAGGGAAGGGGGAGCTGCCAGTTCGCTCCTTACACAGTGTGGCTGGATTGCAGTGGCATTTGGAGAAACCTACAGGGAGCTCCTCGGCAGGGCGGCTTTGATGATTTCTTCAGACACACAGAGCAGACTGACAAATTGACTTTCAAGTGAAAGGTCAGTGTCGAGAACCAAGGGGCAGAGCATCTGGATTCACAATTAAAACGCCTGCGGAGCACAGTGTGCAGCTCCGGCGTCTCCTCGTGTAGGAGGTGCCCTCGGAGGGAGTCGCTTGGCGGCAGCATCTGACGCTGGATTGGGATTGGAGAAAATAAAAATTCCTTGTGGTCATCTGTGCGTGTGTGTGCGCACACACCCGCCATTGTATGTGGGTGTTTCAAGCAAAATCCTGCTCTTTGGCAAAAGCAAGCACAGCTTTTCTGCTAACTCAGTTCTGCCCCAGATTTGACCTGCATGGTGGGGTCCAGGGAGAGCGGATCCTCAGAAGGGCTGGCCTGCTCCTCACTGCGCCCGCCTTTTATAGCTGGAGATTAAAGCACAGCGAGATGGAGTTGGAAGACCACGCTGCATCCCCGACTTCCTCCCTGACCTTGGGCCGGTTGCCCTTTGCAGGCTGCACCCAGGCACCTGCAGAAAACGTATTGGCTTGTCCAGTGTAAGAGAAAGCCGGCCCCCATCAGTGCCTTTTCCTCTCTGTTCCCGGTCAGAGGAGTCGTTCTGTTTCCCGTTTGCAAAGTGTTTCCACACCCGAAGATACGGTGAAAGAAAACAGGATATTCCTGAAGTGCCTGAGCGCCCAGGACCTCAGAAAGTGCTGGGTGCTGGGGGCCCAGTGCAGCCATTGCTTCTCTTTCTCAGGATGCTCTCTCTACCCAGCGCTGGCTTCTGAGGCCTTCCTGACATAATTAAGCAGGTAGAAGATAAAGCCTTGAAATAACCCCATTCATTTCGGCCTGTTTACTTTCCTCCCCGTTTGCAGCAGCCCGCCCTGCAGGAGGTCCCTAAAACCCTCTGCTGAGTGATAGGTTGCAAACCTCCCTGCACAGTGGAGGCTGTGCTGCTCCGTCCACCTCCCTGCGGGTCCAGCAGGTGGTTCCACTTTGGGGGACACTTAGGGAGGGATATTTATAGCTCCCTCTTCCCCTTCCTCCTCCTCCCAGGAAGCAGGCAAGATAATGGAACTAAGCCAGTGGTAAAAAGTGTCAGAGGAGGTTTCTAAAAAGGCGGAGACAGAAGCCGAGCATGGAGCTTGGAGAGTCTTGATTGGGAAGGACCAGCGTTTTCCAAGTCAGGATCACAGGGTTGCAGGCCCTGGCTGCGCTGGTTGGAAAGCTTTGCTCAAGAGCGCAGGCCCTGCAGCCATCCTCCTCCTGCTGACTGACCAGCTGTGTGATGGTGGGGATATTATTTAACTTCTCTGTGTCTGTTTCCTTTATTTGCAACACGAGGATGATAATAATGAGACCTAGCTCACTGTTGTAGCAAAGATAAGATTAGTGATCACACATGAAATGCCCTGAACAGCCTCGAGCGCAAGCATGTCAAACTCAAAGCCTAACACGGGCCAAATAAACAAGCTTTAAGTGTCTGTGGGCCATAAAAAATCCCAGCAGCTTAAATTTTCATAGAAACGTAGGCTTATTTTGATAGAGACACGCTGAATACAAAGGGCTGAAATAAATGAGTCATGGTTCACATAAAATATAGAACATTTTAATAAAAAGTAATAGCTTTTTCTTGAACATTAACTTACCAGACACTGAATAACTGCACAAATTAATAAGCGTAACGCAAATAAGCCTATTTTTCTTGTTCTCCGAAAGTGAAATATTTCCTGTTGCGCACACCAAACAAGTCAGTCCAAGACTAATGACATGACCATCGGCTGCTGAAATATTCGCTGCTGGTATTAGTGAAGAGAAATGGTGCGCCTGTGCGTAAGGGCAGTAAGGGAAATGAATGCGACATGATTATAGTAACCAGTCATTAGCGAATGTTGCAGTTGGTTATTAATAATTATTTATAACACGATATTGTTAAAATTAAGTTATAAAATTTTTATTGAAACGTTTCTTACATACTGTTATATTGGCGGGGCCACATGCAGCCTGCGGGCCACGAATTTGACATGCTTGTTCTAGCGCATAGTAAGCTAGTGAGCACTGCATGAGTCTTGGTAAACATCATTAATTTTCTATGGGTTTGTTGATCCTCCTCTCGTTACCTGTCTCCTCCACCTGCTGTCAGGCTTTACAATAACCTAGTTGAGGGAAACAGGGAAAGTGTCCCCATTGCTTGCCTTTGACAGAGAAAATAGTAGAAACATTCTTCTTTTCATTGGCCTTTAGGGTCCTCATTGTTACCTAGATTTTGTCTTATATTTTCCTCATTTACTCTTAACACTTTCTATGAGGTCAGCAAGTTATTTATATTTTTACTAGGGGCCCAGTGCATGAATTTGTGCACCTTGAAAGGAACTGTGGGCTGTGAGGCTGCGATGGGCACAGGGGTGGGTCTTGGTCCATCCTCTATGCCCCCACCCGGCCCCTCCCACCGCAGCCCTGTCCCGTTTGCTGGCAGCCCCACTCTGGTGCTGGCCCTGCTCGCACCTGCTGATGGCGCTGAATGATTGAGACTAGCCCCGGGCGCTGGCAGTGGGTGTGAGCAGGTTGGGACCATGGCATGTGGGAGCAAAAATTTTCAGTAACCATCAGAGGCTTGCCCCAATGAGAACGACCAGCGACCTGCCTTGGTCTGGTGCCCCCGCTCACCTGCTCCACCATCCCACCATCGACACCTGCCATGTTCCATTCGCACCCCTGGTGGTCAGTGAATGTCATAGCAACCAGTTGTTTGGTTGTTCTGCTGTTCGGTCTGTTTGCATATTAGGGTTTTATAGAGATTACAGCAAACACTGATTGGATACCTGCCATTTGCCAGAAACTGTTCTGAGAGCTGGAACATCAGGGTGGATAAGACACACACAGTTCTTGTAGTTCTCCGTCTCATGCAGTTCATTACTTCATCTTATCTCATCTCTCCTGTTAGAATCTAATCTCCTCGTAGACAGAATATAGGTCTGATTTATCATCATAGCCACAGAAATATTTTGCACAAAATTTCATAGTGAATACTCAAAAATGCTTGTTGATAGAACAGTTATAGCGGATAGTTGAGTTCTTACTACTGTCAGAGACTGTGTTAATTATTTTCCATTCATTATCTTGCAAATCCTGTCATGACAACTCCATGAGATTGGATTTTATTTTATTTTTTAATATATTTTTATTGATTTCAGAGAGGAAAAGAGAGGGAGAGAGAGATAGAAACATCAATGATGAGAGAGTCATCGATCGGCTGCCTCCTGCACACTCCTTACTGAGGATTGAGCCCACAACCCAAGCATGTGCCCTGACCAAGAATCGAACCTGGGACCCTGCAGTCTGCAGGCCAATGCTCTATGCACTGAGCCAAACCAGCCAGGGCGAGATTAGACTTTTATGGAAGGGAAAACCAATGCCTAAGTCCACCCAGATGTTTAATTAGCACAAGGACTCAGCTCAGGCTGTCTTGATTCTAGAGTTTATGCTTTTTGACTTTGGAAACAAAGTCGAGATGAATGAGCTTTATTAAATTGTCCTAATAAGTGAGTCAATGGAATCTTAGAGTTGATGAACAAGCTACCGAAAGCAGCCTGTATCCTTACTACTCCGGCTCTTGTTACTTGACCCCTTTCGTACCCCGACCCACCCCCCTCAAAAAGAATGAACCTCCCCCCTTGGACAAGGGCATTGCCTGCCAGGTAGTCCTGTTTCCCCGGCATCCAGGTTTGGTGGTAAATTTATGCCCTCTCGCCTCCTGTTGGAAAGGAAGCAGCGATCTAAATGCTGGGCTGTTGCCACAACCCTGGGAAATAAATCATCGGTCATTCCACTTGCCACCCCGCTTGAAACATGGGGCCTATTTTTAGGCCTGGGCAGAGCAAGGACATTAGTAAACAGTAGCTGGCTTAGTGGCTAAGTTATAGGTCTACATTCTGTGAAGACAACATGGATTTTAAAATATTTATTTTATTTGTTTGACTATCAATTGATTTATTTGGGTCCCAGCCAGTAGGGGTTCAAGTATACAGAACTTGTTTTAATGTCTTCGGTTTAGCGGGTAATTTTTATTCCTAACTCTTAAGTTATAGGGTGTTCTTTGTAAAACAGTTTATCTTCAGGATACACTCAAGAATTATTTTAAAAATAAAAAGCTGAAAGTGTGATCTCCATATCAGTAGCTCCTTGTCGCAGCAGCAGGCTACTGCTCAGTGAGCTGTCAGGAAGTCTTCGTCACAGAAGAGATGACTATTGGCAAATTACTAATAGTAATTTTTATATATGGCATGAGGAATTCACCTCATTACCTTCAATGAATTCACTCACATAGTTAAAAATAAGAATAAAAACATTCTCGTCACAACAGAGAAGCAAAGGGTAGCCATCACAGACTAGAGTCTTATCAGCAAACATATTTTAATTAGTTCATTCTGGGGATATACCTGATTTTGTTGCGTTTAAGGCCAATGGATGGATGACTTTTTTATTTTTTTTGAGAAGTTTTCCTAGACTTTAATTTCAACTGCAACATGTATTTTATTGCCTATGCCTGTTTAGCCCAGAGAAAGTTGAGAGCTAGACAATGACAACTCTTTGGGGGAAAAGGAGATATTCTTACATCTTAGAATATCTTTGCATAGAACCTCTGTGTTTTCCAATGCTGTGGCAGACACCTTTCTGGTGAGATTTTTTTTTTTGCTACGTTGAGTTTTTCCACAGCTGGATTTTGGGTGAAATGTCAAAAAACTTGTGTACTGTTGCTTAGAGAGAGAGGCTGGGCAAATAGAAGGGGCTGTTGCTATGTGGTGGCAGAGTGCTCAGAGGCCACAGGAGCTGCAGAGGCAAATAGATTATTGAAAGGCTTGGGGCCTCCTCTTGAGGGCCTTGAACTCTGTATGAGTGTTGTAGCCAAAGTCGTTTCCAAAGGGTGGGGTTCACTGACTCTTTCACCCCAGTATTAAAAAGCATCAACTCCTACAGTTTACAGCTGCTACAGCAACTGGATGCATTTCAAGGGAAAATGACTCATGTTAGAATTCCTGCGGGCAGAGACTCATGTTCAGGGAAGCAATAGTTGGATGGAATTTATCTGACATTTAAATATCACCAGGCCCTTTGATAGGCATAAAATGCAAGTGTGAGAAGGAATGGTAATAAGCTAGCCACATTTCAATTATCCACACTAATGCTGTAAAATTCCCAGAAGTAATTCATGTTTGACTTTGGAACACATTGCGTGATATTGTCTTTGTTTTGCAACAACAAATTTATCTACCAAGTCATGTTAGGCTTAACTATTATTGAACTGACTTTTGTGTTGTCTGAATACACAGAGCAAAGGAAAGGAAGCCCAGAAGACATTTATTGGCAATTATAAAGTCAGCATAGAATAATCATTTGTACATAGCTTTAAAATTTCCACCAGGCTGCTGTGGCTCAGTGGTTGAGCGTTGACCCATGAACCAGAAGGTCAGGGTTTGATTCCCAGTCAGGGCAAATGCCTAGGTTGTGGGCCTGATCCCCAGTAGGGGGCGCGCAGAAGGCAGCTGGTCAATGATTCTTTCTCATCACTGATATTTCTCTCTCTTCCTTCCTCTCTGAAATCAATAAAAAAATTTTTTTTAAATAAATACAATTTCAAAGTACTTTAATATGTGTCTCATTTCATTGCATAAGTAACACTGAGCGGACATGGATGTCTAGCCAGTAACATGGACATGGATGTCTAACCAGTGGGTTGGGGAGGTGTTATAATCCCTATTAGCCTCCCAGCAATTCCTAAATAACTAACTTTTCTAAGAAAAGACAATATGTTTGCTGTGCAATCTCAACTTCAGGACAAAATCCTCTAGCCCTGGCCTTCCAGCTCGAGGCACATGGCATCCGTGTGGTAACTGGTTGCATTCATGGTCCCCATTCTCCCGTCTTCTGGCCACACCCTCTGTGACTGTGACTTTGCAATCCTCCCATCAGGTGGTGGCATCTGCTTCCCACTCCTTGACCCCGAGTTTGTCCCTGTGGCTTGCTTCAGTAGTTTTGAGGCAAGGGGAGAAGTGAAACACGCCTGCAAGTTGTTTATAATGCTTTTGCTTGTCTGGCGTTATAAGAAAACATCTAGACTAATGTGCTGTGGGGTGAGGCTCAGAGAACAGAGTCTAGTCACCTCGTGGTGAGAAGGAATGCCAGGATGTCAGGAATGCAAAAAGGAAGGAGGAAGAGAGGAGGGGAGGAGACGGGAGGGGAGAGGGGAGAGAGAAGGGAGGGAGGAAGGGAGGGTGTGAGGAAGGGAGGGAAGGAAAAACTGTTAAGAGAGTTAAGTACTTTTGGAATACATCCTTCCCAATATCTTTTGTGTATATAGGTATGTTTATATGTAAAATGTAAATCACAAGTTCTGTAACATGCTCTTTACTTGGAAGTATGCCGTAGCATCTTTCCTAACCGTTACATAGAGATCCACTCACCATTTTTAATAGCTGCCGAAGGGTTTAATGGGTGAAGCTGTCCCTTCGGAGTCTATTACAGGAGCCTCAGGGGAGAATGGCTGGACTTGATGCTGTAAAGGCGGTGAGAAGTGGAAGGTCGGATTTGCTGACAGATTCTCAATGATCCTTTAATTATTTTAAAACATTGTAGATAATCTGATTGGCAAAAAGTGATATCTCTCTGGTGTTTTATTTGCATTTAATGAACGGTGAAGTTTAATGTTTTTCTTAATTATATTGGCTATTTGTAGTTCTTCTATTAATTGCTTGTACATATTCTTCTTTTGGGGTACATATTCTTCATACATTTTCCTATTGGGGAACACCAGGTGTCCTTCTACTGATTTCTGATTCCTTTTTTAAAAATGTATATATATATATATATATATATATATATATATATATACACACACACACACACACACACACACACACACACACATATAAAACATATATATTGAGTGATTGATTTTTTACAGAGAGGAAGGGAGAGAGAGAGTTAGAATCGTGGATGAGAGAGAAACACCGATCAGCTGTCTCCTGCACACCCCCTATTGGAGATCAAGCCTGCAACCAAGGTACATGCCCTTGACCAGAATCAAACCCAGGATCCTTTAGTCCACGGGCCGACTCTCTATCCACTGAGCCAAACTGGTTCGGGTTCTGATTTCCTTTTATAATTCCCTCTTTTGGTGCTTTTCAACCTAACAAGTCATATTTTCTGCATATTAAGCTAAACACATGAATTTATTTATACAAATATAATTTGCTAATATAAATATAGAAATAGAATATTCTCATGTATTTTCCTGTTTGTTGTCTTTAGCATTTTGAGTTTGTTGATTCGTCTTCTACACAATAACACTTCATCTTACTTTTGTGCAGCAAAAGGGCATTATATTTTAAGATTTCTGAATTTTCTGTTACGGTTGGAAATTATAAAAGTATTCGCCCATGTATTTTCCTACTGCTTTTCTGTTCCTATTCGTTAACTGTTACACTTGATTCATTTAAAATTTATATTGGAATCAGGAGTGAGTTTGGATGCAGATTATTTATTTAATAAATTACTAACAGATTTTCCGACATTATTTTCAGTGTACACCATATTTTCTTCACTGATTTGAAATCCCACCTCTGATGTACATGGAATTTGCAGATATTTTTGCTACAGTTTTTATACTCAGTCATTTCTGCCATACGTTAGACTGTCTTAGTGGCAATTATTTTATAGTTAATTTTTATCTCTGTGAGGATAAGTACCTCCTCCCCAATTATTTTTCCTTTCCAGAATTTTCCTAATTATTTCTGTTCATTCTTTCAGCTAAATTTTAGACTCTTTTTTTTTTTTCAAGTGAAAAGCATTTTGTTGAGATTTTAATTGGGATTGTTAAAGTCCGTAAATTTTTTTGTAGATCAATTTAGGGAGAATTGACATCTTCAAAAATTAAAGTTGTAACTGAAAAGTATGATTATTCTAATAATACAATATTATTGTTCTTGTAAGTACTAGTACAAGCACTTGGGGGAAATTCCTCGGTATCATCCTAGATTGTCTTCACCTCTTATCTCCCCGACCCCAACCCCGACCCCCAACACACACACACACACACACACACTGCAGAAGCCTTTTAAAAGGGAATTTTCAGTACTTCCTCTTGAATTTGAGCTTCCTTCTTTTATTTGTCCTGCTCTACCTGCTCCCAGAGCTGGACAGTTATTATTAATTCGTTCTTAATCCTAGTTCCCAGAAGGGGCCTGTGTGTGAAACACCAGGTTGGCCTTCAAAATCTGTAACTTCCCAGCCCAGTTGTGTGACTAGCTGACGAGCAGCCACCGGGCACTCTGTCCCCCTGATCTGAAACTTGTTTCATGTTAGCACACTTTGGTTTTACGACTCCGTCTCCGAGTTTATGGCCTCTCACTTGAGCCGCGTGTTCCGATTGCATCTAATATTTCATCAAACCTGGTAAAGAAACCACGTGAAGGAGTCGATGCTCCTTGCAAGCCGCCTCAAGCAGACACCACCGGTTGCTGCAAAATGGTTTTCCCTTTTAGCCCTTCTGAAGCGTAATATGTTTCTGAGGCCAAATTCTTCGGGGAAACATTATGACTATTTAAGGTCTCCAAATTTTATGCTTCGGCACAAAGGGCCTAAGGGTGAGGATTTTAAATGGATGAAGTGGAGAAATTTGCACTTCCTTAAGCAAACATATAGCATTTCCTTCCATGTGTCAGAAATGAAAACAAAAAATACAAACTAATTTGTCATGAAATGTTCTCTTTTAGAACTCCCTCCTTGGTGCTTTTTCAACCTAACAAGTCATATTTTCTCTTCTTCCGTGTCAGCTTTATAGCTTTGCTGGTCACAGTTTCAGTAACCATGATGGACGATCTTCTGCTCAATGTATCATGTACCAGCATTCCGCTTAAAAGTAGCTTTGTGTTCACAGCTTGCTCTCTGTCACCTCCCGGGTTCCTCCTCCCGCCGCATACGCACATGGCGTTACATTATCCGCGCGGAGAGCTTTGGAGGAACGCTCATATTTAGGAACATTAAGTAAGCACGGGGATGGCTGCTTGTTTGGGCTGAGCCTGACCTCACTCTGAAATGAGGCAAATTGTCATATTCATGACTCAGGGTGAGTCCATAATATATTGGCGTTCACATGTGGAAACGCATTTACTCCCCAATGTGTGGCCTCCCCTTTTTTCTCTCAAGGAGTGGTTTGCACCTAGGTATGAGTCTTTTTCTTTGCTGCTTCTCTTTTTTCCTTGTTTTATTACTCTTTCATCCTCCCTCTCTCTCTCTTTCCTTCCTTTCTTTCCTTTCCTCCCTCCCTCCCTCCCTCCCTCTTCTCATGCTTTCTCCCCCTTTTCTCCTTCCGGAACCCCCACTAAACTTGGGATTT
>PVJC01045758.1:0-13577 GCA_004026665.1 Murina feae
AAAAAATTAAAGAAAGATAGAAAAATGTGCAGTAGTGAGCGTCATTCACTTCTTCTGCTTTTCTGGCTGGTATACTTTTGTCTTGTCAGGAGAGTATTGAAGTTTCCTGCGATTCACTGCTCCTCTGTGGCAAACCAGTCCTGATTTAAAAGCCGGCAGTATTTCTGCCTTTGTGTTTACAGAAGAGTCAGTTTGTGAATCAGCCTCTGGGTGGCAGTGTTTCTGGAGTGATCTCTGCAGCTAAAAGACCTCTCTAGCCGGCATTTAGGTTTTGATTTCCCCGTCTCACTTAATACAAGTTTGGCGGAATGGACTGCCCCAGAGCAGGTTTCCAAATCAATCGCTCCCTGCTCTGCTTCTTAAGACACACAAACAGAGTTTTCCCCTGCAGTCTCCTTGAGCGACCCCAGTTGGGTGCGCCTATGTGTTAGGTTTAATAATCCCAGGTCTGCATTTAACAATGGGAGAGAAAAAGGAACCCCTCAGGGGAGTTGCGCAGGCTCTGCGCGCAACTCTCCCCCTCCAGCTCTGCACGCAACTCTCCCAATGTCTTCTCCGCGACCCAAAACCGAGGCTGTCTTTTTGTGTCCAGATCAATTATGTGGTGGGTTTTTTTTTAGGGTTCCCTTCTGCTAGCAGCCTGTGGAGCCCCTTCCCACACTCGGGTCGCGCTGGTGCCTACAGCCTCGGACTGTGGAGCGAGCTAGCCCCAAGGGGAGGGGCGCAGACTCTGCTGCGCAGAGACTTCTCCTACGCGCGTTCAACTCTCCCATCTGAATACAAACCACGCTTTTAACAAACGAAATCTGACCTTTCCGTGAGGAGCAGGGCTCGTCTGGGTCCACGCACTCTTGGTTTGAGCCCCGGTGTTCCTGGGTTCCTGGCTGGTCCCTGGGTGTCCTGTTTGCAGTATATACGTTTCTGGTAACAGTCACCCAAGATGGCCCGCTCACCGCAGCATAGTCGGCAGCTCTGGGAGAGATTTCAGCAGCAGTGGAGGCAGCACCCGGTTAAGGGAGCTCCATTCGGGTTCTCCAACAGTCCTCTGGAGTATAGCTGTTGCACACCCACAAATTTCCACGCTTGGTACATCCACACACCCTCCGTTCCTTCTCCCTCTCTCACTGTCTTTCAGTCTGCCTTCTCATCGGCAGTCATCTTCCCAACCCAGCTTATGAGAGTTTTTAATTTGTCAATCTGGTAGGAATGTAATGAAACTGCATTGTTGTTTTAATTTGCCCTCTGTACTAGTGACATTGAGCATCTTTCCATATGCATGTTCATTTTTGGGGGGGGTTCTATTTTTCTTTGGATATTTTTTCTTTTTTATTAAAAGACAGGCGCTCAACGCAGGAGCTGCTCCCTGGTGGTCAGTGCACTCCCACAGGGGGAGTGCTGCTGGTCCAGAAGCCCAGCTCATGGCTGGTGAGCACAGTGGCAGTGGCAGTAAGGTGTGAGGGGTCTCTGACTGAGAGAGGGATGTCTGACTGCCAGCTTAGGCCCAATCTCTAGCAGGCAGACATCAAGAGGGCTGACTGCAAGAGGGCTCAGACCGAGCTGAGGGAGGGCCCCCTCTCCACCCTCACCTCCCGTGCACAAATCTCATGCACTGGGCCTCTAGTCTTTCATAAAAATAGAATAGCCTTTTTATCTATTGGTTTGAGGTAGGCATCCAGTTTTTTTCTTTTTGTTTTTCTCCCTTCTTGTTTGGGTGTCTACTTGTCCATATCATTTTCTCTGTAGTTCTGTCTTTGTTATAAATCAAGGCTGTTTCTGGGCTTTTTATTCTCTCTCATTGATCTATGTGTCTATTTCAGTACCACATTGTCTCAATTATAGGAGCTTTATCCAAGAGAGCAAATCATCCCACCTTGTTCTTTGAGTGTTTTGGCTGGTTTTGATTCTTTGCATTTTCATGTACATTTTAGAATCTGCTTGTCAAATTTCACAAAAAGGGATATTGATATGGATAGCATTGAATTTATAGATTACTTTGGGTGAGAAATGGTATCTTTACAATAGTGAATTTTCCAGTCCATGAACCTGGTATATTTTTTCATTTATTTAGATCTTTAATTTTTTAAAATTAAGTTTTTATTTTACCTGAAGAAATCTTGACATATACTGTTAGATGTTTCCCCCTAAGCTATATTTTTATTGCTATTGTTAGTGGTATCTTCCTAAAATGGTCATTTAAAAAACATTGCTAGTATATAGAAATACAAATGATTTCACATGTTAATTTTTCACCTAGTCTCTTGTTCAACTCTTATTAATTCTAATGATTTATCTGTTCATTCTTTTGACTTTCCTTAAACACACAGTAATCTCTTCCAATAATGATAATTTTGAGAAATTATTAAAAATTCTTGTTTTTTAAAAAAAATTTTTTTTGCCATATTGCACTGGCTAGTATCTCCATTAGTGTTGAGTAGTAGTGACAGCATTTTTTCCCCCCAAAATATGCTTTTATTGATTTTAAAGAGAGTGGAAGGGAGAGGGAGAGAAACATTGATGTGAGAAACATTGATGTGAGAAACATCAATTGGCTGCCTCATACCCACCCCTAGCTGGGGATTGAGCCCATAAACTGGACATGTGCCCTGCCTGGGAATTGAACTGGTGACCTTTTGGTGCATGGGACAACAGTCAACTAACTGAGCCACATGGACCAAGCATCTTGATGTGAAAGGGAAAGCCTTCAGTGTTTAGTACCTTTCCCCTCAGTCTCAGCAATATGGGATCTTAGAATCCATTAACTCCATTTATAAGTCCCTCTCTGCCACACATGTTATTGTTAAGGATTTTTGTTTTGTCTTTTTTGGTTCACATAAGGCATTCATTGTTGTATTGCAATGATTCAGTCAATGATATATAAATTTATTGAGGTACTTACTACTATCTTTGCTCTTCTTTTCGTTCTATATTTCTAATCTTCCATTTGTGATCATTTTTTTTCTTTCTGAAGTAAATCCTTTAGAATTTCCTTTAGTTTGGGTCTTCTGGTAGCTTCCTTTTTCTATTTTCTTTTGGCACATTGAAGCTATCATTCTACTTTTTTGGTTTCCATTGAAGATTTACTTATTATTCTATTCTTTTTTCTGTATGCTTTTGAGATCTTATCTTTGATATTTCTGTAGTTTCACTTTGATGTATCTCGGTGTAGATTTCTAATGTGGTATGCTAAGAGTTGGTAGATCTGTGGATCTGTCCTAGAGAATTCTTAGCCAATAACGGTTGAAATATTGTCTCTGGTTTGTTTTCTCTATCTCCTTTTTCTTTGGAATTCCCATTAAACAGATAGTAAAACTCAACCATAATTTTGCCTCTCCATGATGTATACTGTGCAATGTTTCTGACCTTCCAGTTTGCTCTCTCTTCAGTGACTTTATCTCCTTTAAAGGTTTTTGTTTTTTTTGTTTCAGTTTTTATATGTTTCAGTTCTGCACATTCTGTTTGGTCATTTTTTAAATGTATTTTGTGACTTTTTGTTTTTTGTATTGTCTGTAGGCATTTTCAAGCTTGCATTTTATTTCTTTAAACATAAGTATAATTATTTTATAGTCTGTGTTCATCTAATACCTAAGCCTTTTGAAGCATTTATTTATCTTTTGTCTATTGTTTTCTGTTGGTACTGTCTTATGGTCTTTTTTCTCTATATGCCTAGTTATATCAGTACATGGTTCATTGGATTTGAAGTATTATTTGTTGGATAATTTGAGGCCTATATAATGAAATCTTTCTCCAGAGATTTTCATGTGCTTCTGCAAGGCACTAGGGGCATTTATCAGTGCAGAATCTCCTTAATCCAAATTCAAGATTTGAGGCTGCTCGTATCACCATGACTGCAGGCCTGTGAGGGGGCTGATTTAATTCTGGTTTTGCCTTACTTGAGAGTTTAACCATTTGGGACTCCAGTGTTAAACAATGTGTGTGTGGGTGGGGGGAGAGGGGAAAATCAGGTTATCAGACCATCCCACTTGAGTCTGGGATTTGAATCTTGGTTCACTGAGCCTGCCAACTTCATAGCAGTTTTTCAGCTCTGTTTTTTAGATTAGCAAATGCCTTCAGGGTGAAAGCAGCTTTGAAGGCTGGGTTTACTTTGTGTTCTTGCCTTTCAGCATATTGGATTTGCCTTTTCTTGGAGATTTTTCAAAGCCTAGATTTAAAAAAAAAATTTTTTTTTTTAATTAGCTTTATCAGTTTGTCTTAGCAGGAATTTGCATTCTCACTTTTTTTAAAAAAAGTAAATTTTGGTCTCCCACTGTGTAAGATTTCTTTACATGCCTGGCAGTTTTCATTCCATCTTAAAATGAGAGAGTAAGAAGGCTGCTGGAAACTGCGGGTGTGTGTGTGTGTGAGTGTGTGTGTGTGTGTCTGTGTCTGTATCTTTGGTCTGGCAGTTTTCTTTAGATGTTATGGTGGTATCCCCCAAAGGCCAGAGTGCAGATAGCTTACTGCGGGGAGCTGGCTAGTTTTCCAGATAATTCCTTTGGTCCTTTGAAAGCTGATACTTTCCTGCCATATTAGGCTTATAGTCTTGTTTTCCCCCCTCTACATTATTGATAAATATACTTAAGATTTCTGATACTCAACTTTTTGTTGAAATCTCTTAATTGTAAGGTGACCAGATTTTAACATTGGTAAAGGGGGACACCATTGACCTCTTGGCTGCCGAAAACCATATATTACCTTCCCGTTTTCCTGCCTTTCCCTAGCTTGTCGTGCATTCTTTCCAAAAATTGGGACTTTTTAAAAACGCCGTGGGACGTGGGACAAATTGTTAAAAATCGGGACTGTCCCGCCAAAAGTGGGATGTCTGGTCACCTTACTTAATTGTTGATAGATCCCCCCCCCAATTCTTTGTTGTAGATTTATGTCTTTTTTAATAAATATATTTTTATTTCAGAGAGGAAGGGAGAGGGAGAGAGAGATAGGAACATCAGTGATGGCAGAAAATCATTGATTGGCTGCCTCCTGCACGCTCCCTATTAGGGATTGAGCCCAAAACCCAGGCATGTGCCCTGACCAGGAATCAAACCATGACCTCCTGGTTCATAAGTCGATGCTCAACCACTGAGCCGTGCAGGCCAGGTGATTTACGTCTTTTTAAAGCTTTTTTCCCTTTTGAATGGAATCTTAGGTAGGAGAGCGTAGAACAGAAACTTCTGGGCTCAGTATCCCATCCTGAACTAGAACTTTCTCAAAAAATTAGAAACTCTTTGTTTTATCTCATGTATTTTGTATCTCCCCTTGTATGGTTTCCATAAGTGCTCGCTGACTAACACAGTAACTTCTTAGGCCTTCCCCAACTCTGACCTAACTCTTCAGACAAGAACGCTTAATTCCCAACTCCCACGCTCTGTACTGACTGTTTTTCCCCGAGGACCTTTTGGATGGCTGTTCTTCCAAACCAGTGTTTGGTTTCAGGGACTTGCCAGCACCAAAGCAGCTTCCACTTTAACCTTGTCCAGTTTGTTATAAGCACCCAGCTCTTGAGGCACCTTGCTTGATACATCGCTCTTTGTCTTTTTAGGTACTTTGGATTGATGACTGAGCTGGACACTTTTGTGAGCCTTCACCTGCATCCTTCAGCGAGCCCTCTGCAGGCCTCAGCTTTGAAGAACAGAGTCCTTGGAAAGTCGCACTCTATAGTTTCCGTTTCTAACTTTACCTAAACCAGAATAGTCTGCTAGTTTTTATCTATAAGGTCTTCCATGGCTGTGTCTTCCTTTTCTGTCTGGATGCAACTGCTGCTGCTTGAGGCAGAGACAAAGAAAATGATTTCTCTTGGTTGCTTAATGAATGACAGGGATCAGAATAAAAGTCTCTGATCAACTTGAAGCTAGTGTGTTTCATATTCTTGCCTTTGTTCTCTCACCTTGATGGGGGAGCTGCCATGCCCAGTCGCAGACCTTCCTGATCGTCCCTGCCAGCCGTTCTAAATCTCAGTCTTCAGTTATTTGTTCTTACTTTCCCAGCATGTCACCAGAACCTGGTTCCAGAATTTGCTAGATACCACTTAAGGTCTTCATAAATTCAAATTAATGTGATGCTAGATTTAGAATGAATTCAAATTTTTAACAGCGTTGTTAAGATATAATTCACATACCATTTAAAGTATGTATTTCAATAGTTTTTAGTGTATTTACAGATACGTATGTCACCACCATTTTAGAACATTTTCATCTGAGTGGAATTTTATGCCTGGCTTCTTTCATGTAGACTATATTTTCAAGGTTTATCTATGTGATATATATCAATAGCAGTTCTTTTACTTTTTAATTGTGAAATATACATAACAAAATTTACCATTTGAGCCATTTGTAAGTGTACAGTTTTGTGGCATAAGCATATTCACAGTGTTGTAAACCATTATCCATCTCCAGAACCTTTTCCATCTTCCTAAACCGAAACTCTGCCCATTAAACAATAATTTCTTACTCTCCCCTCCCGTAGTTCCTGGCTGAATTTTGTTTTGTTTTTTGAGGGGAAGGTTTGGGTGACAGCAGGAGAGAGGCAGACTATGCAGGAAATAGTGGTTCAGGGAAGCACAGGCAGCCTCAGACAGGGGATCTTACATATTTTTGGATCATGGATCAATGATACAAAGTTCATAGATCTCCCTAGAAAAATGCAGATGCTCAGTCCTGTAATGCTTTTTAAAAATCATTATTTTAGAATAATACTACATTTACAACAAAGTTGCAAAGACAGTGCCAGCCCCTGCAGCCACTGAGCTAATTAGTGTCCTATAAGTAAGTCTTAACTGCACTCAGTCCTGCAGAGAGGCTGGCTCCCAAGCCCTTGACGAAGTAATCCTTAGAGCACCCCCTGGTAGAAGTGCTCTCTTCTGACAAATCAGGGAAAGCTGGGACAATTTCAGGAATTTCCTCTTGAGTTTTCTAAGAAATAACAAACCTTTTCTATGGATTTTGTCTCAGATGCCTCCCAGACACTCTCCAACCATTGTAGCAAGCACAATACACAAGTGTTTTCTTCTTTTTCACGCAGTGTGTCTGAACCTCAGTGTGTTGTCGCTGCTTGGAAGATTTCATGCAGTGCAAAGGAAACCAGTGTGAGGCTCTGCTCAGAATACCATGCTTAGAGCCCTTTGCTTATAAATAATACACTCCAGTATATGAACTGTGGTGGGCTCTCCCCAAGAATTTGGAAGTAAAAGGTAGGAAGACTGCCCCCTGAAAGTGGAAGCTTCTATCTAGAAGAATGTGTCAGTCAGCATGGGGCATTGGTCAATCCTGAAAGTGAGGAAAGGGGTCCCAGAAACACCATTGCCCACTAGGTAGGTAGCCTGAGCCTCAGCCAGTGCCTCTGACTACTTCGGTCCCATTTGCCAGACATGTCAGTGCCTTCAAGCACGAATCCTAACTCCCTTTGTTCTGAGCCCACTTTTCCTAGGCAGTGGTAGATGCTCACATGGCTTTCCATGTAGCTCTGCCTCAGGGAGAGGAAGGGCTCATCATGGGGAGTTGTCCTATTTCCATTCACTGTGACAGTGATTTCATGAATGAATGGGGTCATTTCCAGCTCTGGGTTATTGGTCCACGTTGCATCAGTAAAGGGAGATGAGGATGTGGTGGCCATATGCACTGGAAGTATTTCGGCCCCTTGTGTGAGTTATTCCATATTATAGATTTCTTTCTTGCCAAGCAAGGAATGTGTCCTGAGAAAATAGTGTATAGCCAGAAAATGCGTACAAGAAAATTTACAATAGGAAATAATGTGGGGGGTGGAGGGACTGAGGCACGTTGTTTATATTTGGGAGAATCTGCTAGCTGCATTATACTCATATTTATAAAATTTCATAAATATTTCAATGTGTCAGATGACGGAGGAAGGAGATGTAAAGTCAGGAGAAGGTGATCTGCACGGGCCAAACGTGTAGGACATTATGGGCCAGTTCTACAATACTCAAAACATACATAAATCCAATCTTTAGGCTGTGGAAACCATGGGGGAATGAGAAAGACAGCACCACCACTCACTGGCTATTGTGCTGAATTGCCCGGCAATGACATTCCTGGTTTTCTGTATTAGGGTAAAGGCTAATTTGCTATAACAAATATACCACAAAACATAAATAAAGTAGAAATTTATTTCTCCTCTATGTAACAATTCATGGACTAGACTAGCAGGGTTTCTGTGCTCCATGGGGTCATTCTGGGATCCAGGCTCCCTCCATCTTAATGACTTTGACATTCCCTGTATGTACTGTCCGATAGAACTTCCTGTGATGATGGAAATGTTCTACATCCGTGCTCTACAATGGGGTAGCTGCCAGCCACGTGTGGCTATTGAGAAGTTGAAATGTGGCTATTGTGATGGAGGCACTAACTTTTAAATTATACTTAAATTTAAATAGCCATAGAGGTCTGGTGGTTACTGTATTTGACAGAACAACGTAGGCACAAGCTGAATGACCTCCAAGTTCAGTTCCAATTCACAGGAAGGGGAAAGGAAGTATGAGTAGGACCAGGGTCTTACCTCTGAAATTGGAGAGGACTCAGAAGTTGCACACATCACTTCAGTTCAAATCCCATTGATTTCTACTTAGCCTGCTTGCCAGTTCTAGTTGCAAGGTCAGTGAGGAAATACTGTTTCTGGCTAGGGGATCATGTACCCTTTTATGGTCAAACTAGGGACCCGGTGCACAAAAATTTGTGCACTCGGCGGGGGGGTCCCTCAGCCCGGCCTGTGCCCTCTCCCAGTCTGGGACCCCTCTGGGGATGTCCACCTGCTGGTGTGCCTGGCCAGCCTGGGTGAGGGGACAATGTCTGTTTGCAAGCTGGCCAAGCTCCCCAGTGGAGACCCTCATCCCAGGTGGTGTGGCAAGCCTGGGTGAGGGGCTGAGGGCAGTTTTCAGGCCGGCCACAGCTCCCACTGACCCTACGGGCCAGCCGCCTGGGAAGCCCATGGCCTCCTGGGCGGGGGCCTCGGGGTCCGGCCGCCTGGTCCCCGCCCCCTGGAAGGCTCCCGCTCAGGAAGCCGATGGTGGGGTGGCGCTGGCCACCTCATGGCCTCTTGGGTGGGGGCCTCGGGGTCCGGCCTCCTGGTCCCCGCATCCTCCCCCCACCAGGCTCCCACCCGGGGAAGGCATCCGCAGGCCCAAGGCGCTGGATGCCTTCCCAGGACGGAGGCTCCCAAGATGCCGCAGGCCGCAGCCCCGGAGAAGCCGCACACTGGGGCTGCAGCTTCCGCCATCTTGGCTGGGCTAATTTGCATACAGCAGCTCTGATTGGCTAGTGGGCGTGGCTTACCCGTCCCGGAGAAGCGGTTAATTTCAATATTACGCTTTTATTAGTTAAAATGATAGATACATTTTGATGGACATCTAGAGGTCTCAACCACAACATCTCATCTTTGCAATTCTTAACTGTGGGACTGTGCTCACTCACATTTCTAAGCCTTAGTGATAACGGTCACTACTCCATAAAGTCATTGTGAAAGTCACAATAACGCTAGTAAAGTCCTCAAAATCATACTGGCACATAGTGTTGAGTTGTTCAGTCACAGTGGGTCTGGTTCCTATAGCTTCTGTCAATTCCATTGTCAGCCTGCAGTAATGCTCACTGAGTCTTGCAGCCCTTCCTGTTCTGAATGTGGCTCGCCTATGGTAACAAAAGCTCTAAGAAATCAGGGCTGTTCAAACACATGTAAGGGAACGCCATAAGTGGAGGTGGAGATGTGTTTGCATATCAGACCTTGAAGTTGGTTAGTGAGAGTTTGCTTTTGAGAAAAAGGTTCATTTTGACCTGCTTACAATCCCAGGTTTCTTAGCCTGAGACATACTCACTGAGATTATTAAGAAAGACCTTTTGGATACTCTGGAGAGCTTCTACCTGAGACAGACAATATGTCCCTTTTGCTCCCCATTCCCTAGTAGAGTCTAGTACAGCAAACAGAGAAAGACATAGATTAAGTTTGAATATATATATATTTGATTTTTTACAGAGAATAAGAGAGAGGGATAGTTAGAAACATTGATCGTCTGCCTCCTGCACCCTTCCTACTAGGGATGTGCCCTTGACTGGAATTGAACCTGGGACCCTTCAGCCTGCAGCTCTATCCACTGAGCCATACTGGTTATGGTGAGAAAGACATGATTTTAAAAAGCTATTTATGCCGATCAATTCTCAGTGTTTTCTTGACAGGTTGCTAATGAGCATGTCTTACCTTATTAGAGAAGCTAGAGACTGACCAGGGTGCCGCAGGGCACCTGTGAGAGCATCTGTCCTCAGTGCAGGGAGGTCACTCCAGGGTCACGAAGCAAAGATCAACTTTGTTTTTTTTAAGTGACACTAGTAAAGGTAATTCACTAGAGATTCTCAGTGCATTTTAAAGAAGTACATCATTTCATGGTACACAACTATGAAACTGTATTTCAAAACATTTCTTAGTTGCCTACCCACTAAAAGAAACTTAGAGCTCTCAGTGCATCCAAATAGTGAAATACTCCCCCAGGTAAACGCTCGATGAAAATCTTGGGGATAATTTCTGGATTCCTCCTCTTGCCACTCTTACTATATGGTGCATTCTAAAAACAAGCAGCTGCCCTAACCGGTTTGGCTCAGTGGATAGAGCATCGGCCTGCGGACTGAAAGGTCCCAGGTTCGATTCCGGTCAAGGGCATGTACCTTGGTTGCGGGTACATCCCTGGTGGGGGGTGTGCAGGAGGCAGCTGATCGATGTTTCTAACTCTCTATCCTTCTCCCTTCCTCTCTGTAAAAAAATCAATAAAAATATATTAAAAAAATAAAAATAAAAACAAGAAGCGACATTGGTTTTTCTCCCATTCGTCATTCCGAAATTCCAAGTGACATAAATCAGTGATTTCACCAAGCACTTTGTAAAAGTGCAAAGGTCGGTATGTCAGAATGTGTGTCCTCACAGAGGATAATGTCAGACATAACAAACCAGGGAGAGAAAATTCTCAAGAGAGCTCATTGTCACTGAAAACCCTCAAGCTCAGAGCCTGAGAGATAGACAGTGGCCTAAAAGCCACTACTTGGGCACAAGCCAAGAGGAAACCCTAAGCTGGGATGACATTGAGGGATGGGAAGAGGAGAACGGATATGCCAGCAGGTGCCAGCAAGTCTATATCTGTGCTAACATGGACGACTTGAGGCTCTGATGATGGTATGTTCATGAATGTAGCCCTGGGGGCCCTGCAGGGCCTGGAGGAGGGAACAGACCTGCCTGAGCAGGACTTCACAAGGGAATTCCTCTATACTAAGTTTCTGGCAAGGGCTGGATTTTCCCTAGGGTTTGATTCTCCCTTTTCTCTCTTTCTTTTTCTTTCTTTCTTTCTTTCTTTCTTTCTTTCTTTCTTTCTTTCTTTCTTTCTTTCTTTCTTTCATTTCTTTTTTGCTATTATTATTTTTTTTAATAGTTAGTGGCTTAGGAATGATGGCACAGTGGGCCCTGGGGAAAAGTATGTACTAAAGATGACAGTGAAAGACAGCTGGGACAGGTGGAGGCATGGTCCTCCTTCCATTGATGCTAGGAAAACACTGCCCAGTGTTCTCAAGAATAAAAGAAAGTCTTGCAGCTGTGACACGAGAATAAGAATACCTTGCTTCACAGCTGATGTAATCTGGTGGAGAAAATGCTGAAAACTGAGCATGCTAAAGGTCAAGTCCATCAGCCCTTTTTGCTCAAAGTCCTGTGTGACTACCTATTGGCCCTCAGGGTTAAGTCCAACCTGCTTAATAAGTCTTCCCAGGTCTTTGTGAGGGCACCTTGGCCCCTCTCTATTCCTGTTTCCCCTCCCTGCTCTCCCAGAGCTCTAGCTACTCCCAATTTCCTGAGGGAGCCATGGTTGCTGGGGCTTGGCAGGTGCTGTTCCCTCTGCTTGCTGTACTCCCCCCCCCCGCCGGCCCTGCCCATCCTCCTCTCCCCAGTTTGCCTCCTGAGTTCCACTCATTTTCCTGGCCATCCTCCAGGTGAGGGACGGTGCCCTTGCTCTGGGCCCTTGCATGCCCCATCTCTTCCAGCACAGGGCTGTCTGCGCTGTGAGTCAGTGCTGGGTTCCCTGTCTCAGTCAGACTGCCACCACCGTGAGGGTGGGGATGGGGTCTGCCTGCTTCACACTGCCCCCACTTGGCAGTGTGTAAGACAAATAAGAGATTTTTTGGAAAAAAATTTCATCAAGGTATTTATAGTTTAAAAAAGTAGTATGTGAACCTTTGATTTGTATAAAAATTTAAACAACACATAAGATAGGTTAAAAAGTGAAATTTCCTTTAGTCAGCTCCACCTTAAGCCCCCCATCTCCATAAGTAGTTACCAGTTTGCTGCTAGACTTCCAACCTCTTTTTAAAACATATATATTTTTATTGATGACAGAGAGGAAGAAAATGGGATAGAATCATTGATTGATTGGCTGCCTCCTGCATTCCCCCCCTCCCCGCACTGGGGATCAAGACTGTCACCCAGGCATGTGTCTTGATCTCCTCGTTCATAGGTGATGCTCAACCACAGAGCCATACCAGCCAGGCCATAGTCATAGATTTTTGCTGTTAAATCAATAGTGTTTACATTATGAAAAAGACAGCAAGATGGCGGCATAAGATAAACACCGTAAATGCAGCCGTGAACAACTATTTCAGAAAAACCACGAAAAGAACACATGGACACCACTCACACCCACAGGAAGGCTGGCTGAGTGAAAATCCTACAACTAGAAAAGAGTCTGAGACTCAGAGGAGCGGCGGAAGCAAAGTACAGAGGTACGGAGGTGCGCGCAAGGGCTGGGGAGAGGGCTGGCGCCGGAGGACGCGGTTCTTTTCCAAAACGGAGAGAGCCACAAGTTCCCAGCGGCTCTGAACTCCAGTTCCAGGCAAGTTTATGAGGACCCAGACACCCAGAGAAGGGGGACTGACTGGCACCAGGAGGAAATTCAAAGCGGGTTTTTCTCAGCATTGCTTGCAGCAATTACCATGGGACACAGAGACCCAGTGTCTCTTAGCACAGGGCTGAGAAGCACCATAGCTATTTGCTCCGCCCCGCCCTGCAAACTCCCCGAGGCCCCGCCCCTCCCAAGCTGCATCAGAGGCTTTTGCATATAAAAGACTGAGTAGCCTAAGGCAAAGGCTAACTCAACACCTCCTTAAAGATACAGGAGCCAGCCCCACCCAGTGGCCAGAGTGGGACTAACCTAAACAAAACAGATCCACAAGGAACACACTCGGGGCAGATGCAGTGAGCACAAAAGCCCCACTGAAACAACTTTTGCCCCATAAGGGTGTCTCCAGAAGTTCTCCCACTGTAGACACAGCTGACTCTCATAACCAAGTGGCTTAGAGGTTAATTCCTCTCAGTGATCGCCTAAATCAGAAAGGGAAGTAGCCAAAATGCAGAGACAAAGAAACAGGTCACAAATGACAGAAATGGAGGAAAGAAAACGACAGGATATAGAGTTCAAAACCACGGTTATTAGGTTTTTCAAGAAATTTCTAGAGACTGCCGATAAATTTAGTGAGACCGCCGATAAATTTAGTCAGCTCCTCAATGAATCTAATGAGACCCTCAAGGATATGATAAAGGGCCAACTAGAA
>PVJC01045759.1:0-13587 GCA_004026665.1 Murina feae
CCCCCCGCCAGCCTGGTTGCCCCAACTGCCCCCTCTCTCAGCCTGGTCGCCCTCAACTGCCCTCTCCACCAGCCTGGTTGCCCCACAAAGCCTTCTGTTCAGTCATTTGGTTGTCCCTCACTAACCCCTTGCCAGGCTGGTTGCCCCATGCAGCCTGCTTGTTCTGGTCGTAGGCAACCATCTTGTGAGGGTGTGAGGGTTAATTTGCATGTTGCCTCTTTATTACATAGGACAAGGAAGATACCTACTTATGATTTCTGAGTTTCTCCTCTTAATTTGGAATACCTTCCCCTATATCTCCTAATATGCTTATTATTTTCTCTTTTTATATGTAAATCTCTACTCTATCAGCATTCTGATAACTAGATATAGATTTTTTTAAATTTCAAATAGTCAGTTATGCCAGCATCATTTATACATGTTATTTATTTATTTATTTATTTATTTATTTATTAAGAGACAGAGAGAGATAAGAGAGAAACACCAATCAGTTGCTTCCTGCACACGTCCTGACCAGGGATTGAACCTGCAAGCTGAGTATGTGCCCTGACTGGGAATGGAACCCGCCATCTTTTGTTGTACAGGATGACGCTCCAACCAACTGAGCCACCCCGGCCAGGGTAGCATCATTTTTTTAAATAACCACCTTTCCTATTCCGATATGAAATGCTATTTTTGTCAATACTGAGTTCCCATGTGTACTTGGAATTATTTCTGTTGCATTCCACCAATTGGCTCTCTTTCTCTACTGCTATGCTAACATCATATTTTTATCATAGTACTTTTGTGGTAAATATTAATAAGCCCAGCATTGCCATCCTCCCACTATTCTTTTTCATGACTCTTCTTTTCCTTAACTATCCTGAAGTGTGAATTCTTCCATATGAACCTTAAAATAATTTTATCCAGTTCCAGGAAAAACCCCATTGCATTTCCGATTGGCATTACACAGCATTTATGTATTAATTTGGGGTTTGGGAAGTTTGACAATTTTATGATGAGGAACTGTAGTCTGTACAGCATATATTATGCAATACTGCATGCAGGGCCTGAGGCAACACCCTGTAATAAAATACTTGGGCGTTTCTTCAGGGAAATGTATGCATATTCACACTCAGTGGGTTACATAAAAACTATATATAGTCTCATGTCAGTTCAGATCAGGTTTTGCCACTAGATGAGTTTGTGCTTGTAGAAATCCTTTACCCAGTGGGTTCTTTCTTTTTAAAATTAATATAAGACTGTCTCTTTTATCCTGTAATTTCTGGCCTTGACATTCACATTGCTGTTCTTATTTTCTGTTTGTGTTTGCCAGGTATTCCTTCAGGTTTCTTCAGTTTTCATCTTTTCTTTGTCACCTACTTTTAAGTATATCTCTCATAAAAATCCCATAGCCGGATTTATGCTTTCTTAAAAATATATATTTTATTGATTTTAGAGAGGAAGGGAGATGGAGAAGAGGTAGAAACATCAATGATGAGAGAGAACCATTGATTGGCTGCCTCCTGCACAACCCCCACTGGGGATTGAGCCCATAACCCAGGCATGTGCCCTTGGCCAGAATTGAACCTGGGAACCCTTAGTTTGTAGGCCAACGCTCTATCCACTGAGCCAAACTAGCCAGCAGGATTTATGCTTTTTTACACAATTGACAATGAAATCTTTTTAAAAAAATATTTTTATTGATTTTAGAGAGGAGAGGGAAGAGAGATAGAAACATCAATGATAAGGGAGAATCATTGGTTGGCTACCTCCTGCATGCCCCCTACTGGGGATTGAGCCTACAACCCAGCATATTCCCTTGACCGGAATTGAACCCAGGACCCTTCAGTCTGCAGGCCAACACACTATCCACTGAGGCAAACCAGCTAGGGCGATAGTGAAATCTTTAGGCCACTTACTTTTCTCTTCCAGTGTTTCCCACCCTCCCTGGCCCTCGAAATGAAAGCTTTGGAACACTTTTTCTTTTAATTGATTTTTGGAGAGGAAGAGGGAGGGAGAGAGGCAGAGAGGGAAGGAGGGAGGGAGATATATATATATATATATATATATATATATATATATAGATATATAGATATATAGATATATAGATATATAGATATATAGATATATAGATATATAGATAATGTTTCACCTGTTTATACTTTCATTGGCTGATTCCTGTATGTGCCCTGACTGGGAATGGAACCCACAACCTTGGCATATCGGGACGATGCTCTAAAGACTTTTAATTCTGGAACACTTTTAATTCTAATTCTTCTTCTGATCTCTAACCCTTAACTTCTGGGTTTTGCTGAGATGGTAATTTTTGTTTCTTTTTTCATTCCAGGCTATCATTATCTTTTCTTTATAGTAGCTTGCTTATGTTTTAGGAATGCTAAAGTAACACTTAAGATTACAAACTCCCAATCACAGTGTCTCTGTCATTTCATGTTTAACTATATATGTTACAAACTGTGGCTCAACACGATTTACACTTCCTTTACCTTCCCTCCTTGGGCCGTTGTAGTCATTTCCTTTGAAATGACTACAATGGTCTTTGTTCTCTTCCAATAAGGTACGTGAGTTAGATGTACTCTAGTGACCAAAAGTGTTGTTTTGTGTTGGTTTTTTTGGCCACCATAGACAGGTACCCTTTGGATGGGCATGGAGCCCTTGGATCTTAGGCCTTTCTTCTTAGCGCTCCATTTGTGCCACAAGCCACTCTCTTCTTCTTTTTTTAATATATTTTATTGATTTTTTACAGAGAGGAAGGGAGAGGGATAGAGAGTCAGAAACATCGATGAGAGAGAAACATCGATCAGCTGCCTCCTGCACACCCCCTACTGGGGATCAAGCCCACAACCAAGGCACATGCCCTTGACCGGAATCGAACCTGGGACCCTTCAGTCCCCAGGCCAATACTCCATCCACTGAGCCAAACTGATCAGGGTAAGCCACTGTCTTCTTGTTTCCAGAGTTCTGATGACCTTCTTTCTGTTGTAAGCAGCCTATTCCTTGACTTTTGGAAGCTGGCAAGAGTTTTTCTTCCTTCCTGGGATTTGGGCATTTCACTAGCATCTGGATAGAGCTGGGGATGCCTATTATATGTGTGGCTTGTTAAATAATCCTATCTGAGGCTTGGTGAGCCATTTCTTCATCTCAAGGGAATTCTCCTTCATGTCTGTGTGATTATAATGTCTTCGCCTGACCCCCCTTCTCTCCTTGCATTTCCTAGTATTTGCATATTAGTTATTTTGGACTTGCCCTCCAGGTCTCTACTTTTTCACTTGAATCATCAGGCTTGGGTCTGTGCCTTGAAGGGGTTCTCTTTGGTCTTTTCCTTCATTTTAGCTGTCCAGTAGTGTGACCTCCGTTTTACCTGTTGTGTTTTAATGCTCTGATTAATGTTTCAGAAAGACCACTCTGGCAGCTGTTGGGAGAGAGGGGAGAGGCAAAAAGGAAACAGGGACTGGTGAGGCAGCAGTTTCAGGTGGGAGATGCGGTGGCTCAGATAGGCTGACAAGGTGGAAACGAGAGAAGAGGTGGAATTAAAGTATGTTTTGCATGCAGGAGCCCTGGGACTTAACAACGGCTTGGAACTGGGAGTGGAGAGAGTGGGAGGCAGCAAGCAAGGACGTCTCTCAGGTTTCTGGCTTAGCAACTGAACAGATAGAGACACTGTTCGCTCACACGAGGAGCAGAGGAGGCCACGTGCAGAGTAGCTGTCAGGCTCCCCTTTTGTTTTTGTTTAATATGGAACGCTTCACGAATTTGTGTGTCATCCTTGCGCAGGGGCCATGCTAATCTTTTCCGTATCTCTCCGATTTTGATATACTTGCATGTGCTGCTGAAGCGAGCACGTGGGCTCCCCTTTTGGATCACGTGAATTCTTAGTGCAAGGTGAGACAGCCAAGGAGGGCCAGGGACAGCCAAATGGTCCATAGCAGTGGTTCCCAACCTTTTTTTGGCCAGGCCCCACCTAAGCATCTCTAAATCCTGATGCCCCTCGTGACATAGGATTCTTATTATTCAAAAAGTGAACTCCTATTCACGTGGAGGAAGCCTGAAAGGACATTAACTTGGTCTAAACAGGCTTCCAAAGGACACGACATCCATGAGAGAGAAAAATAAAAGAATGAAAGGACAGTTGAAGTACCGAAGAAGAAATCACTAAGAAATTGTTAGAAAATAAGTGATATGGAAAAATAGCAACTAAAGTTTCAAAACATAATAGAGAACTGAAATGCATAAATATGTCACAATATATATTTATATACTGTATATGAGGCCCCTAGAACCGTAAGAAATCCAAAAAAAATCACTGTTAATAATTCATCCTCAAACTGCCCCCTTAAAATCAAATTGCCCCCCTGTGAGGCATGTGCCCCACGTTGGGAACCACTGGTATAGAGTCTGCTTCTTCCTCAGCTCTGAGGGAGAAAGTACAGTGAACTCCATGGAAATGCTGCTTAGGGCTGGCACTTGCCTGCAGATGACAACAGATTACTAGTAAGCAAATCCAAGTTGATTTGTTTCATATATAGAGTTTGAAAGCCACTAGATGTTGCTGTTGTCAGCTTAGCAGCTCTGTGGTGCCAGGGCTGACATCTCCTAAATCTCTCCAGCTTAACCTCCAGGTGGCCACTGCTGCTTCAGCCACCACATCACATTTGAGGTGGGAAGAAAAGACTCTAGGGGTGCGAAGAACTGAGAGAAGGGACAGACTTCTGCTGATATTCCAAGGGCCAGAACTGGAGAAAGTCCAGCATAGCATTGTTTCCTCTAACACACAGAACATACATATTGCGCAAATATTTTTCTTTCTAAAATCTACCTGGGCTCTGGAGTAAGGCCCATGAGGTTCAGATCCTGGCCCTACCATTACCTAGCTGCAGAATCTTAGCCACTTACTAAATTATTCCAACCCTTTTCCATCTGCTGTAATGGCCATGGTAATCTGTACTGATTGCGGGAGGAGCCGTGGCATGAATATAAGAAAAAGAGTTCGGGCACTCCACATTTGGGTTCTTTCACTCACTAGCTGTGGGGCCTTGGGCAACTATCTGATCCTGACTGTGCCCATTTCCTCATGAAAGAGTGGCGATAATAATCGTACCTGACTTATAGGATGGATGCAACTAGTAAATAAGCTAAACTTTGGCCAATGTGGTTGGTTGAACCATCATCCCATGCACCAATCCCTGGTCAGGGCGCGTGTGTGAGACAACCGATAGATGTCTCTCTCACATCCATGTCTCTTTCCCCTTCTCTCTCCCTCTATCTCTTCCTCTCTCTCTCCCCCTCCTTCCTTTCTTCCTTCCCTCCCTTCCTCACTCCCTCTCCAAAAAACAATCAATTTTAAAAATTCAACTCTGCCCAGCCAGTGTGGCTCAGTGGTTGAGCATCAACCTATGAACCAGGAGAGCACAGTTCGATTCCCAGTCAGGGCACATGCCTGGGTTGCAGTCTCCATCCCCAGTGGGGGTGTGCAGGAGGCAACCGATCAATGATTCTCTCATCATTGATGTTTCTCTCTCTCTCCCCCCCTCTTCCTTCCTCTCAGAAATCAATAAAAAATATATTTAAAAATTCAACTCTTAAAAAAAAGCTAAGGGCTCAGAACTCTTCCTGGCACTTAGCCCTATGGAAACGTTGTCTCATGTTATTATTTAAATTAAAGCTAAGCCCTTGTCACACAGTACATGGCACATGGTAAATATTACTATTAGAGTCTGCCCAGCCATTTTGTGAGAGAGTTACCTAATATAAAAGACAGTCAGTCTGATAGAAAAGAATAATTTATGGCTCTATGTTTTGTATGACTTAGGTGACATGGAAAGAGAGAGTGGGGGTCGCTCATTGCTCTGTGGTTGCCTGGCTTTGGCAGGAGAGGAACCCAGCCCTGAGGTGTGAGGTTCTTATCCCCATTATCGTGTTGCTTTGTTCTGTGTGTCCAGGCCCGCTGCTGGAAGACTGGGACATAATCAGCCCCAAGGATGTCATCGGCTCTGACGTGCTGCTGGCTGAGAAACGGACATCGCTGACAGCGGCTGCCCTGCCCTTCACGCAGTCCATCCTCTCTCAGGTGGTTTCAGGGACCCCCGGGGACTCTCAGGTGGCTATAGGACAGGGCCTGCCTGGCTCCCCTGATTCTGAGTGTGCTGGTTGGCACCTGCCCCTAGCCTGCCTGTTGACCAGTAGCCTCTCCGCTCCTTCACAGGTGGGCCGCACTTTGTCTAAGGTCCAGCAGGTGCTGAGCTGGTCATACGGGGAGGATGTCAAGCCCTTCAAGCCGCCCCTGAGTGATGCTGAGTTCCACACATACCTGAACCACGAGGGCCAGCTCTCCCGCCCTGAGGAGTTGCGTCTGCGGATCTATCATGGTGGTGTTGAGCCCTCCCTGCGAAAGGTGAGCCCCCTCAACCACTCACTGGATCCATCCCTCCTGTAGTCATGAGTAGCTCATGAGACACATGCAGTGGATCACACTGTCATGGGATGGCATGGTTATGCTCCAGGCAGCAAGCTCTCCCTCCCGGGGAGCTAGGAGTTAAAGGTGGGAAGGCAAACTTTTCTGAAGGACAGAGGTCCAGGGCAGGGGTGGGGGTGGTGACAGGTATGCCCTAGGATGTGGCGGCTCATCTGTAGATCCTCAGCCTCATCCTTCTTGTCCCTGGCCAGGTGGTGTGGCGTTATCTGCTGAATGTGTACCCAGACGGCCTGACAGGCCGCGAAAGGATGGACTACATGAAACGGAAGAGTCGGGAATATGAGCAGCTTAAGAGTGAGTGGGCACAGCGAGCCAGCCCCGAGGACTTGGAGTTCATCCGCAGCACAGTCCTCAAGGATGTGCTGCGGACCGACCGGGCCCACCCCTACTACGCGGGGCCCGAGGATGGCCCACACCTGCGCGCACTGCACGACCTGCTCACCACTTACGCCGTCACCCACCCACAGGTGTCCTACTGCCAGGGCATGAGCGATCTCGCCTCACCCATCCTTGCCGTCATGGACCATGAAGGCCATGCCTTCGTCTGCTTTTGTGGCATCATGAAGCGGCTGGCTGGGAATTTCCACCCAGATGGCCGTGCCATGGCCACCAAGTTTGCGCATCTCAAGTTGCTGCTGCGACACGCGGACCCCGACTTCTACCAGTACTTACAGGAAGCTGGTGCTGATGATCTCTTCTTCTGCTACCGCTGGCTGCTGCTTGAGCTCAAGCGCGAGTTCGCCTTCGATGACGCCCTCCGCATGCTCGAGGTCACCTGGAGCTCGCTGCCTCCCGATCCTCCTGAACACGAGGTAGAGCTCATCGGACCCCCCAGCCAAGTGGCAGACACTGGCTTCAGCAGCCACAGGGGGCGGCCTGTGCGGCAGAGGCACATGTTGAGGCCTGCTGGTGGGGGAGGTGGTGCTTTTGAAGATGTGGTTGACCACTTGGCCATGACCAGTCAGGGGCCCGGTGGCGGGGGACGTCTCCTGAGACAAGCCAGTCTGGATGACTTCCAGCAACTCAGGGATAACACCAGCCCCAGGAGGGACCCTCGGGTCCAGCTGCCCCACCCAGTTGCCCTCATTAGCTCCAAGTCCCTTTCGGAGCCCTTGCTGAACTCCTCAGACCCACTACTATCCTTCTCTTCCCACCCCGATTCACCATCCTCCTCATCTCCGCCATCCTCCCAGGAGGCTTCTCCTGCTGGGGATGTGGCTGCAGGATCCCCCCTGATACCTGAGGTGGGCTCCCCACAAGACCCTGGAAAGTCTCTGCCACCCCCACACCCATTGGGCCTGCCCCCACCCCAGGAGTTTGGCCAGGGGAACCCATTCATGCTCTTCCTCTGTCTTGCCATACTGCTGGAGCACCGTGACCACATCATGCGCAATGGGCTGGATTACAACGAGCTGGCCATGCACTTCGACCGCCTCGTGCGAAAACACCACCTGGGCCGCGTCCTACGCCGGGCCAAGGCTCTGTTTGCTGATTACCTGCAGTCTGAGGTATGGGACTCAGAGGAGGGAGCTGAGGCTACAGCCCCATTGTAATCAGGCTCCCTCCAGCCTACCATCAGCCCCACCAGATGTCCATTATTTGCCATGAGGGCCTCCACATGAGACCCTACCTCCCTGCCTGCCAGCCCTAGACCTGTTGGAGTACAGGACCCTCTCTCCACAGGTCTGGGAATATGGGGCTCTGCTTCAGCACTGTCCCATTGAGGCTACAGCCTCTTTTCTGTTGTTGCTTTGTTTTTAACAACTGTACTTTGCACACATGAAGGTCACTGTGGTCTGTTGATTTCTCTGCCCTCTTTCTGGTTTTTGTTATACATGGAGTCTCCAGGGGCTCTACCTGATGGAGCCGAAATGCTTCACTGGGTGGAGGGTGGGTCATGCAGTGCCTTCTTCCCCAGTGGTCAGAGAGTGGATGCTGAGAATTGGTTCTAGAAGATGAGTCCAGGTTGAGGACAGCTGGAGGAAGCCTTGAGGCTGCTGTGTGGTACATCTGTCTGCCTGTAAGGCTCTGGATTATAGCTGTGAATGTATGTTTTCAGGACAGGCCCCTGAGTGAAGAATAAGAGAGTTCCTGACTCGAAAGGGGCAAAGTTCATCACAAAGGCTGGGAAGTATGGGCTACTTAGAGAGAAACATTGGGAAGCCACCTCTAACTTTCCACATGTCACCAGTTCTAGGATCCAGATCCTTCCTTGGAAGTCCTAGGCAGGGGTCTAAGGCCCCTATTCTTGTCACTTGCTTTGGGGCTAGCTTGAGGGACTGTGGCCTTGCCATGCCTAGGACTCTAAGCCCTAAACTGGGTTTCCAGCTTATGGGTACCTGTCTTAACGGTTTCACCAACAGACACCTTTTATTCGCCTTCTCCAACCCACTACTGTGGACAAACAAATCAAGCACTGATAAAGCTTAGGCTCTAAAAAAAGTCAACTGCTTTTTTGGAGGTTAATGATCAAACTAAAGTCCTTTTTCCCACGTACATTCTCAGAAGGCAGATGTGTTACAGGTCAGGTGCTATCCTCCACAAGGAGTGGCAGACAATGGGTGGGGTAACTGGGGTTCTACAGGTTGTGGCCTTGCTGTGCCAGGTTCTGGCCAGAAATTGCTCCACAAGGGGCATCAGGGTAGCCATCCTCTCATATCTCTCCCCAAGAATGCCATGTAAAGCTGGAGATAACTCTTAAAAGGCTCCCATCACACCCCAGTATTAGAAGGGAAGCTGACCGTTCGTCAGATAAGGGTTGTCACTGGAAGAGCAGGACAGGACCATTCTCTATCTGGGATGCTGCAAGGCTGTGGGTCTAACAGGTACACATAAGGGTCTCAGGAAACCCCACACACTGAGGACTATCCAAGATATTGGAGTATCTGGCCAACCCTAGTACAACATGTGAAGGAACTACACAGAATATGAATACCAGGAGATAGGGATCATTGGGGGCTATATTGGAGGCTGGCTACGACACTAGTGACATACTATCCAAAACAGAAGTTCTGGGACAGACGAATAATTTTAAATAAGTATAATAGACTAGAGGCCTGATGCACGAAGATTCGTGCAAGAATAGGCCTTCCTTTCCCTGGCTGCTGGCACCGCTTCCCTCTAGCACCCAGGACCCGGGCTGCTTTGCTCCTGCCACTGCCAGGCACGTAGAACCAACTGTTTTGCTCCAGCTGCTGCCAGGCATCTGGGACCGGGGCTACTTCACTCTGGCCACTGCCACCACCCTCCAGGGGTGTGCTCCTAGCCATGCACATGCCACAGCCACTCAGAACATGCCCCCACCCTTGGTGTGTGTCCTCTGGGACTGGGGACAGCACATGGTCCCCTCTCACCCATCTGTGCTCGCAGCTCTTCCTGAGCCGGTCATGATGCCTGGCTAATTTGCATATTACCTGTTTATATATATAGACTAGGGACCCGGTGCACAAAAATTTGTGCACTCGGGGGGGTCCCTCAGCCCAGCCTGTGCCCTCTCACAGTCTGGGACCCCTCAGGGGATGTCCACCTGCTGACATGCCTGGCCAGCCTGGGTGAGGGTCTGAGGGCCGTTTTCAGGCTGCCCACAGTCCCTTCACAGTTCAGGTCCCTACTGAGGTGCCTGGCTAGCTTGGGTGAGGGGCTGAGGGCTGTTTTCAGGCTGCCCACAGCTCCCATTGACCCAATGTCCCAGCAAGGCTGGCTGAAATCAGGTTTCTGGGGTTTGTTTATTTTCTATAATTGAAACTGTGTTGCCTTGAGCAGAGGCCTAGTCAGGCAATGAAGCCTCCTGTTTGCTTCAGCTCCGTGGCTTCTATAATTGAAACATTGTTGCCTTGAGCAGAGGCCCGGCCAGCCTAGGCAGGCAGTTTCAACTCCATCACTGGTGCAACGGAAGCCTCCTATTTGCTCTAGCTCCGTGGCTGCCGGCTGCCATCTTGGCTGGGTTAATTTGCATACAGCTGCTCTGATTGGTGGATGTGGCATGGCTGGTGGGTGTGGCTTATGTGTCTCGGAGTGATGGTTAATTTGCACATTACTCTTTTATTAGATTAGATAATATAAGAAAGATAAAACAAGAATAAGAGATCTAAAAAGACCCCAAAAATACTATGAGAATGATATTAGAAAAAAAGGAACAGAAAATCTCTGTAAATAGAAAATATTAAATGAGATATCAGAAGTTTTAAATGGTAAGTACAAAAATAGAACACAAGAGACCCCTCACTGGATTTTAAAAGGTCCAGCAGTGCACACACACATAAAAATATTTAGAAATGTTGGAAATGAAAGGATGAAGAAAGGCTATAGGAAGGGATTCATAACTGGACTAAGTGACGAGCCCCTGAAAATCAACAAGAGAACTATGGAAATAGGGGGAGTGTCCTAATAAGAATATAGATATGAATAAGCAATTTACATGAGGAAACCCAAAATCAAGCATGTGAAAAGTACTCAAAATCATTATCTCTTTTGTTGTTGTTAATCCTCACCTGAAGATATTTTTTCATTTATTTTTAGAGAGAGTGGAAGGAAGGGGGAGAGACAGAAAAACATCGATGTGACAGAGACACATTGATTGGTTGCCTCCCACTGACACCCCACCAGAGCCAAGGATGGAGCCTGCAACCAAGATACATGCCCTTGAGTGGAATTGAGCCCGGAACCCTTCAGTCCTTGGGCCGACACTCTATCCACGGAGCCAAACCAGCTAGGGCTCAAAATCATTATCAATCACTTTAAAATACAAGTTTAAAAAACACTAATGAGAAGAGCACCTTTCTATTTACTAGCTGGGATGCTGCCCAATTCATGAATCATTCAATAAAGCCAATTAGATTTTTAAGTTAAAAACTAATGAACTATGACTGCACTGGTTAGACTAGAAACTTTTAGTAAGCTGGATAATGCTAAGTGTTGATGGAGACAAAGGAATGTAGGGCCCTTCATACATTGGTCCACTTGTTGCAGATCACAATCTGTTACTGCTTACAGAAATTATGTACATCCCTACGGCCCAGCTATCTTCTGAGCATACATCCTAAAGAAATTTTCACACTGGCCCGTAGGGAGCATTTACAAAGCATAATTTATTGAAATGGGGTATTAGAGGCAGCTCAGTGTACCTCATTGGGAGCACCTAGGGTAAAATGATGCAGTGTATGTACATATTGGGGTTTATTGGAACCATTAGAAGCAACAGATTATCTGCACCGATGACAACACAGATGAATCTTAACATAATGCCGGTTGGGTGGGGGAGGGGGGAAACACAGAATGACCCTGCCATTTAATTAAAAGCATAGGTAAAAATGTAGATTTTATATGTAAACATGCAAAAAGATACACATTAAGCCCAATAAAATGGTAAACTGTGGGAAGAAGAGAAAGATTGTTGGGTGCAGGAACAAAAGAATAAATTTAGGGGCTTTGCATGGAACAACAATGAGGATGCATCATGAACTGTGGAATATGATCAGAGTTCAGACACTTTGAAAGGCAAACAAGTATCTCTTTTTTTTTTTTTTTTGCATGGGGCTCAGATTCTCTGAGGGCTATCTAATACCAGCATGAATGTGAACAGTGTGAGAACTTCACATAAAACCTGGGCATAGGAGATCCGAATATGGCAAAAGTCAGACAAGTTCATTTCATAGATGCATGTACTCCGAAAGTTAACAAATCTAGACTGTGTTTGAGGGGCTGACCCTTAGAAAGTAAATTTCCATTCTATGGATGAGAAATGTAGTCTTTGAGGGAAACTAACCCATTTCTTCTTGGATGGGGATGGCAGTAATGGAGTCTGTCAAATCCATTCATTGCAAAGGTAGTTCAGACACTAAAGGCTTCACAAGACCAAGTTGTGGGTAATGGGTGAGACACACTTTGATTTGCATAAGTCCACTGTGTATTGCCAAAGTCCTTTCTGTGGATCTAGGGCTCAGAAACCCTAAGTGACAGCAAAAATTGTTGTGTGGACTGGGATTTACTTCCGCTGGAGATTGGAGCATCCTGCTTTTTTAAGAAGGCCCCTCAGGCCGTCTATTTGGGGGGGGGGGGAATCAAGACTGGCTTCAGGAGGCTGTCAGATAAAGATGAGGGATAAAGTCAGAAATGAGAAGGAATGCCCCCAGTGTGGCTCAATGACTGAGCGTGGACCTGTGAACCAGGAGGCCATGGTTCCATTGTCAGTCAGGGTACACACCTGGGTTGTGGGCTGGATTCCCCCTGTGGGGCGTGCAGAAGGCAGTAGATGAATGATTCTCATCACTGATGTTTCTATCTCTCTCTCTTTCCCTCTCTGAAATCAATAAAAATATATTTTTTAAAAGGGAAATGAGAAGGAATGATGCCAGGAAAAAAGGGTCCTGTGACAGGAGTGTAGATGTTGGGCACAGAGAAGAAAACCTAGAGGTCAGGATCAGACACTGAGAAGATGTAGGGTTTGATGTGAAGGATGATGACGTCAGAGAAACTGCAGGATTATCATCCGGCCCTGGAGGGATAATAAGGTTAGAGGACTAGCAAGTGAATGGAGATTATGCTAGTGACGGTCAAGTACGTTGTCAGGGACTTAGAAAAGGACTTATTCGATGGTGAGAAAATCGTGGGAACCAATTGGGAAATGACGTCAAGGAAGTAAGGGCAGGGAAGGAAAGGGATGTGAGAGCCAAAACCTTCGTGCGCAGAAGAGACGTACATGGCTGGGGCCAATGGCGGTATACTTACGTCATAGCGCCCCGACCACACAAATCTCCGCCTCCGTTCCCGGAAGCATGCCGAGAACTTGGCTTCCTACGCTCCGCAGGCCACGCCTCTCACCTCGCCCTCGCTGGCCTCAGCCAATGAGGGCGCGTGGGGCGACGTTCAGTGACGTACACGCTACGTACGCTTTATTAAGCGTCTTCCCGCGCGATCTCCTCCTCAGTCGCTCTGCTCCTTGGCGGTAACTGTCCTTTCGGCCCTTTTACTGAACTTCTAGGTAAGTGGTGTCTCACTTAACGGAGCCGCCTCTCCTCGCCTCGCTGCTGTGCGCCGCGCCAGCCTCGAGCTAGGCGTGCAGGTGGGAAGAGGGGGGCTTCGGACACGTAGGCGCGGGCTTCTTCCAGCGAGGGGGG
>PVJC01045760.1:0-13594 GCA_004026665.1 Murina feae
AAAAAAAAAGGGTGCTATTCAAAAAACATTTAGGAGATATAATCAAAGAGGCTCAGAACTAGATGTGAAGAAGGAAGAAAGGAAATATAAAGATGATATCTAAGTGGAAAAATGGTGTTTATATTTCTCTATATTTCTCTATAACAAACTGAGTGCCTATTAAATAATAATTTCACTCAATATCTAATGACTAAACAGATAAATGTTTTGTTATTTCTCATGATTCTGTTGATAGTGCTCAGCTGGATGGTTCTTCTATTGGTCTTGCTTGGGCTGCCTTATGTGTTTGTAGTCAGATAGAACATCCAAGATGGCTACAGTCACATGTCTGGAACTTGGGGCAGGCAGCTGGAATGCTGATTCAGCTGGGATGTTCAGAGAATGGGGCTTCTTTCTTCTTTCCATGTAAACTCAGGGCTTCACTGTCTCCAGAGGGATTCTCCAGAAGAGTAGCTAGACATCTTAGGTGGCAGCTCAAGGCTCCCACAAGTGCAAAGGTGGATACTGCCAGTGCCATGTCTCACTTCTGCCACATTCCATTGGTTAAAGTGGGTCACAGTGCCAGGATAATTCAATGTGGGAGGGTCTCAATGAGAGTGTGGATATGGGGACATGTGGTTCATTGGGGTCATCTCTGGAAATAGCTGATACCATTCACTGAGGACAGGAAAACTGAAAAAGGTACAGGTTTGATGAAAGGAGAGCTTTTAAGTTAAATTTTGAATAGACTGGGCTTGAGATGCATATGAGACATCCAGTAACTAGGCAGATATGTATAGGGAGCTATAATTTAGGAAAGAAGAGTGGGCTAGAGATATAGATTTGAGAGTCTTTGTCATATGGCAACTGATACAGGAAGACTGAATAGAAAGAGAAGAAAATCCAGGCTGAAAAACTAAAAATCTCCAATATTTTAAGACCTGGACTGGGAAAAAGAATTTTAAGGGTTGAGAAGATAAAGTTAAAGAAGTAGCAGGAAAATTGGGAGAGCTTTGATCCAAGGAAAGTTGGCAGAGTCAGATGCCTCCAAGGAGGGTATAAATCAGAAAAAGCTAGGTGATGCTGCAGAAACAAACAAACAAACAAAACCCTGAGTCACGTGGTTTCTACGTGTTGGTTTCCCCCTCACACTCAGTCTACTACAGGACTCTGAGGAATCTGATCCTGAACAGTGTCCAGGGTCCAGGCTGGTTCCATCCTGTTTCTCTACCATCTTAAGATTAGGCCTCAACAACCATAACAGGGTAAGAGACAGCATGGAGGGCTCACTCATGAGTTTCTATGCTTAAGCACAGAAGTGACAAACATCACTTCCCTCTAGAAGTTTTGGCCAGAAGTAATTTTCCAGTTAACTACAGGGGTGATCAGAAAATATGGTTCTCCTGTACATCCAAGAAGAGGAAAATAAAAGAACTTAGAGAATTTAGAGTATTGTCTTTACCACAAAGATTAAGTAGGGTGAAGGCTGAAAAGTGTCTTTTGGATGGAGCAACAAAATTATCTTTGTATCCTAAGCATCTTACCATTATGGGTACTCAAAAAAGATGATTATTGAGATGCTTAAGCACCTACTGCATGTTTAAGCATGCCTAAATCTCATTCTGAAATAATCCCTAATAACTCTTTTATACCTAAGGGGCTTGGCTTTTAATAACCAGATCTCCAAGTCTATATAATAACACCCATCAAAAATAAAACATCTGTAAGGTGTCTTCCATCATGATAAAAGCCAATTTGGATGAGCGCATGGTCAGTCTGGCTGACTTTGCCTTTTCAGACAGTCAAAAATATGAATCAACGGAGACAGTGGCTGCGTGGAGGCTCTAGTCTAAGCCAGAAACTTTAATTGCATTGCCTTCTCTTACGATAAGTAATTAGAAGTGACTGTTTCCTACCAGTCTGAATTACAAGATGATTATTTCCCTTTAACATTCACTGGCTGCTTGGCATTGCAAGACTGTGATATTATTAAAAATATACTAATTATTGGAGAAAGTGGCCAATGAAGAACAATTTTCTAACTTTCGGGGTCAGCTCAGTCACAAGTATAGGCTAAGTGGGAAGGACTAAAGGTTGCATGGAAACCTGACTTGATGTGTAGTCCTGGCAATATTGGAATGTCACTGTCCAAAAAATAAATAAAAAGCTCGTTTTCAAGCCAGCTATCCTCCTTATGTCTTAATTAACAAAAAAAATGTAAAACTAACAAAAGAGGAGCTAGTGATTAACGAGAGAAAATTGTCTGCTTCCAACAAGAAGAAATCATCCATCAGAACCAATTAGAGGCCGAGACCACTCTCTTCACCAGGGAGGAGGAATGTCAATCTTCAGTAAATAAAAAGGGTAGAAGCCTGGAGAAAATCAGCTCAAGGAAGTATTTTAGGGTGGTGGGTAAACATCATGTTGTCTTATAGGAACCATTTCCCCTAATGATGGGAAAGAATCAATTATTTTAAAAACATTAATGTGGAGAGTAAAAGATGCATGCGAATTACAGTTCGGCTCTCCCTCTGGCAAAAATCAATCTATGTTAGAAAAATAATAATGCCTAAATAATAGGAGCACACAACACAGAGAAACTTTTTACAGGACAAATTCTTCATAGTTGCAACTAAGAATTACTGCCACTAATAATATAATGCCTTCTGCTTCCTTTGTTACACATCTCAGAGGAAGAAAGTTGAATTAAAAGCCTACAATTTCCTCATATTCAGGTTTCAAAAGACAGTGTGGCTCCACAAACATGGCAATTTCTTTGACATGGTAACTGAGTTTGCAGTCAAAGTGGTTGGTCTCACAGGTCCACAGAAGTACAGACAATACATCCGGATGGTCCATGCAAACCATTTGCAAAGCTATCTTAACTAATAAAAGCATAATATTAAAATTAATTGTTTCTTCGGGATGCCTAAGCCACGCCCACCAGCCAATCAGAGTGACTGTATACAAATTAACCTAGCCAAGATGGCAGAGGCCACAGCCCAGGTGTGCGGCTTCTCTGGGACTGCGGCCTCCACCATCTTGGGAGCCTCCGTCCTGGGAAGGCATCCCGTGCCCTGAGCCGGCCGATGCCTTCCCAGATGGAAGCCTCTGGGGGCGGGACCAGCCGGCCGGGCCCTGGAGGCTCCCTCCTGGGAGGCCATCGGGTAGCCACCGCCACCCCATTGCCGCCCAGGTGGAAGCCTTGGGGAGGGACTAGCCGGCCGGCCCTGGGAGGCCATCGGGTGGCCAGGGGCACAGGCAGGGAGGCCTGAAACCTCACTGCATGTGTCATGGCCACCCAATCGCTTCCCAGGCGGATGGCCCGGAGGGTCAGTGGGAGCTGTGGCCAGCCTGAAAACTGCCCTCAGCCCCTCACCCAGGCTTGCCACACCCCCTGGGGTGAGGGTCCCCACTGGGGAGCTTGGCCAGCCTGCAAATAGACATTGGCCCCTCACCCAGGCTGGCCAGGCACACCAGCAGGTGGACATCCCCAGAGGGGTCCCAGACTGCGAGAGGGCACAGGCCGGGCTGAGGTACCCCCCCCCAGTGCACAAAAATTTGGGCCCCTAGTTCTATATAATAAAAGGTTAAATGCAAATCAACCAAACAGCAGAATGACCAATCGCTATGGCGTCACTGACCACCAGGAGGCAGACACTCAACACAGGAGCTGCCCCCTGGTGGTCAGTGCACTCCCACAGGGGGAGCACTGGTCTGCTAGAAGCCAGGCTCAGGGTTGGTGAGCACAATGGCAGTGGCAGGAGCCTCTCCTGCCTCCGAGGCAGTGCTAACGATGTCTGTCAGTCAGATATCCGCAAAGGGCTCCCAGACTGCACAGGCTGGGCTGAGGGGATTCACACACACACACACACACACACACACACACACACACACACACACCCTGAGTGCACAAATGTGCACCAGGCCTCTAATATATATATGAAGCAGCAACCAGAAAGAGGCAGACACCTGTGGACAGTTTGTTAGCATCTATTACAAGCACTTGCAGATGACCGTGTAGTGGTCATAAATCATCACTGTAGGCATATTGCAATCTGTCACTACCAGGACAATGAAAAGTAGAATTGGAAAAAACAAACAAAAGTAAATGGTTTTCTCCTGGGAAGGAAATGAACCAGCATCCAAGGAATGACATTGGTGGCATAACAGAGATCTACAAAGGTGAGGTGATGGAGGAAGAAGTACATTGCAGTCCCGAGTCACTTCTGATTAACAAAACCATACTCATATTGCTTATTTCTGTGAGGAGATAGATTGCTAGGAATACGGCAAAAAGGACAGGCTGCAACTCAACTCCAACTGTCAGTCAAGGAGAATAAATCAGCCTGTGTAGTTTAACATCGTATTTGCTTGGCTTCTGATGAGGTCTAAAGAGGAAAAAAAAGAAAAATGTATTTGTCTTTTGCCATTTGACCATTAAAAAAGGACATACAGCCCTGGCTGGTTTGGCTCAGTGGATGGAGCATCGGCCTGCAGACTGAGGGGTCCCAGGTTCAAATCCAATCAAGGGCATGTACCTTGGTTGTGGACACATCCCCAGTAGGGGGTGTGCAGGAGGCAGCTGATCGATGTTTCTCTCTCATCGATGTTTCTAACTCTCTATCCCTCTCCCTTCCTCTGTAAAAAAATCAATAAAATATTTTTTTTTAAAAGGGACATACGACTACTTTCAGTTTTCTGCCATCTCAATTGTTTGAACCTATACTATGAAGAGGTGTTAAAATAAAACTCAGAGAGCTTTACTTGATATGAGTATTTTATAGAGTAAATTGTGAACGAGGAGACTTTAAAACCAAAAGTGGTCAGAAGCTGGATCTCGGCAGGTACAGCTCAGCTACTACAGCAGATGAGGAAGTACAGTGTTTTCATGTTGTGATTGGCTTACATTTCTTTTGGGTTCATAACATAGGCTGACTTGTTTGCAGCTGATTGGATAAGAAGCTGCAAGATTACACGGACATGAAAGCTTAAGGCCAGAATCCACATTTGGGGGAAATCAGAACAGTTTAGGTTAGATGGCTATGAATGGTTGGCTTAAGGGTATACTCAAACTGTGGCTTCCACTTTGGTTTTTCTTTAATAGAGGTAAAAGTGTGTGGATTTGCAAAATGGGAAAATGTGTCTTGAGTATTCAGAAGGGTGAGCCACAGTATAAATGAAAATGTGTATTTATTACGTATATATTATCATAGTCAACTATGTTCTTTAAAAAAAGAAAGATTACTTTTAAGTTTGGTGAAACCTACATGGTTTGAACCATGGTTCTCTGAACCATCTATGAAAAATAATTGCTTCAGTTTCTTTCTCATGCTGTAGACAGGTGAATTCTTGCCTGCAGAAGTACGGGAACATTCCTTCTGCCCACCCTACCATTTTCTGATCTCAGATGGACTAGCATCATATGAAACCACTATTTTTTTTAGCAGAAATAATTATTTAACTGGCAGAAAATTATAATTTTTTTCTTGTATCTATTTACCAAAAGATGCCCATAATGAGTTTTAAAAAAAGGTTATGAGAGACAGAGAATTTCTTTTCTCTCCAAAAACTAGAAATATGCTTGTGACTGGATAGGAAAAAATCCTAAAGGGAATATTTTGAACTCTTGATTATTTCTGATGAGAGATGAAGAAGGGTGCAAGGAATGGGACTTTCTTTTTTATTTTATCCACTTTACTATTGTTTTATTCTTTTCCCCGTGAATAATTACTACTTTGATAATTGCTGAAGCATTTAACTTTTTAAAATAAAAATACTTAACGATGGTAGTTGGGGGCAAGTGAATTGTGAGAAGTATCTCTGAAAGACAAACTAAACTTCTAACCTGTAGATAATAAGTCTTGGGGGATCTAATGCCCATCATCATGACTATAGACTACAATACTGTATTATAAACTTCAAAGTTGCTTAGAGACTAGATCTTCATTGTGATGTGATAGAGGTGTTAGCTAATGCTCTTTGGTAATCATATCTACATATATAAAAGCCTAAGCAACCGTTATGACTGGATGACCAGCCTATAGCTATAATGTGCACTGACAACCAGGGGGCAGGCGCTCAGTGCAGGAGCTTCCCCCTGGTGGTGAGTGTGCTCTCACAGCCAACCTTTCTTGGTCCTTCCCCCCACCAGCCAGCTCCAATTGGCCCTGATCACTGGCCTGGCTGAGGGACCCACAAATTTGTGCACCGGGCCTCTAGTAGTAATATATACTCATAAATGTATCAAATCAACATGGTCACCTTGAACTTACACAATGTGAATCTCCATTGTGTCTCTAAATAACTAAATGAATAAATAAATAAGACAAATTAATTTTTAATAGAAGATATTTAACTTCCAGAATACTGTGATGAAAAGGTTAATTTGTCATTTACAGCACATGTAGAAATAATGTGAACCTATTTAATGGAGCTTATTACCATATATTTGATACTAAATAGGGAAGAAGTTACTCACTTTAAAATTAATGTTTCAACAGAAAAAAATATTGAATGTGAAATAAATATAACCTTACATGGCTTAGTCAGAAGTAGATAAGCGTAGGGGTTTTTTGCTAGAGATTCTGAAGGAAAATTCTGAGTATGGGTACACTAAAGGGCTTTAACGACACTGACTCCTTGTTATGTCATCTACAGTTCTAATATTTGATTTTTTTTCTCTTTACTCTCAGCACTATTCGTACATATATTAGACAGGATAAAATTTTTTGGTTTTGTATTTTGCTTCATAGTGAGAAAGGAGAGGGAAGGTGAAGAAAGTTATGGAAGAGGGGGACACTGCTCAGGAAAGAAAAAGATTTCTGAGGTAATTGACAATAGTTTAAAAGAGAGACATCAAAATGGAACGTGCTTAAAGAACTCCGGTGTATAGATATGAAGGGGAGATTAGCTCAAAAAAATAATTAAGCTACAGCTGTTTAAAAAGAAGGGTAAGTGAGTAGGGCAGACCAGTGTGTTCTCTCTTCAAGGGAAGAAATGCAGTTGGGTTCAAACCATTTTATTGCATTGCCAGAAGGTGGGGCAACTGTCTTAGTGTAGCTTGGTTGGTTGCTATCCCTACTGACCTTTGAGTGGGTAAAGAAATTTAAAGAGAGAGAGAGAAAGGGAGAGAGAGAGAGACAATCTATTTGCATTATACAATTCTCTAAGTAAGAATCTTATTATTTGAGGAGTCCTTGTAACTGATTCTTTAATAGTGGAGGGAGAGAATGTACAACCAGTTTGGTTATAACTATGGAAAATCTCCATTAATCACCTCAAATTAAAAAGATGACAGAGAAGTTGGCATCCTAAAATCAGAAAGAAAAGACTCTCAACCCATCCAAAAGCTGTAACAGGGAAAACATTTTGACGAATAATTAGTCACTTTGGCCAATGCTTGTTGCATTAAGAATCTTCAAATACTGAGCTTGGTTATTTACCAGGTCTTATATATCTAGTAGATGTAGCTTCTATAAGCCATAGTCTTTAAAATTCATTCTTATTGATTGATACTCAACAATATTGATTCTACTGTATTAGACTGAGTGGTTTGTTTTAAACTACAGTGCAGAGAGCAGTAGTTTGCTTGAAAACAATAAAATAATAATGATAATCATTTTTCCTCTCGCCCTCTTTTAGGCTTTGACCAGGAGAGAATAACTACAAGAAACTACTAATTTACAAAATGTGCAGATGACCTAGTTTATTCATAACCATAGGAGTTTTAATTTATTAAACAACAATTTAATATAAGCGGTGCCTAGTAATTGTAGTTCGCCATGTGTTTTGTAGAGAATAATGTATTACTTAATGGGGAAGATAAATCTATTATTGGAAAATTTTAATAATAAACAAAATTATGTTTGGGTATTTTCATGGGAAGTAATTAGTTGCAAACTGTCCTTCCCTGAAGTGTGGCAGTATTGGTGGCAATTGCTCTTTAGTGGTGAATTCTCTGCTAACGAACCTACCCACATCTTGCTTCAACGGAGTGGAGAGAGGATCTGGAGTAGGAGGACAGTGTGGGAGGTCCAAGGTCCAAAAGAGGGCTCATTAAAATAAATCCCTGACATCCATTAGCTCCGACCCCTCTTCCCAGCTACTACAGAGGGGATCTAGGGATGGAGGAGAAGCTGCAGGTGAAGGACTCGGCTTCACGGCTTCAAATGACTCGAGAGACTGCAGAAAGCCCAGGTGCTCCAGAAATTCTCTCCCTCCACTGGAAGACTCCTTTGCATCAAAGCATTCCTTCTATAAGGCCCTTGATAAAATGCTAATGTTAAACCAGGGAGGGAACCGGTTAATTCATGTGAATCTGTGAGCGCTTGGGCATTCATTAGGAATTGTTATAGATAAGCTTTGGAAACTGGATGTGTATTGTTTGAACCCTGCAAGTGGCAAAAGCCTGGCTCAATCACACTGAAATAAGGAACTCGTTGGTTCATAAAGCCATGGGATTAAGTGGGGAGCTTCAGGAACAAGGCCACATGGTCTGAAACCAACAACTGAGACACCACCAGAATTCTCTAACCGTCTCCCAGTTCTATTTCTCTCAGGGTAGAATAGGTAGAATATTCTATATTGAAGATAAACTTTCTCCATACAGCCAAGGAAGATTAATACAGACAGATCTGTGCTTGTCTTCGTAGCTTAGCAACACCAACAAAAAAGAGATTTCTTTCATCCAGCACCTATATTAACCCAAGGGAAGAGCATGGTGGTACAAAGGGTTACATACTTACCCTTTGGGCCAATCACTGTTGTTAAGAGGAAGGGGCACTATCATAGGTTTAGTGCCCATCCTTGTAGCCCTAGGAGTAAGAAAGTTAGTAATGAAGCCTTCTACAGGGCTCAGTATTTCAAGCAACTTACCAGAATCCTACACATATGTGACTTCCAGTGGTACAGACTATGTAAAATGTACATCCCCCTTCCCCTTTTTTCTTAAATAATATCAATCAGGAAGCACTAATATGGCTGCAATGGTTGTTTAAATATTAAAATTAGCTGTTTCATGTGGTAAAGAATCAATCCTCTAAGTTATCCTGAATGCCTGCCTGAGACCCTGGCCATCCCAGCTCCTCTCCTGGGACCCTCAGAATTCTTCCGTGATCCAGCAGCTAAAGGATTATTGTCTGGCACAGATAGGGACCCTAGAGATCAGAACCCCTCTGATGTGTACTCCATTTGATTGGTCAGTGCTGATTGGTGATAGTTTGAATATCACCCTAGGCCAGAAGCCTAACATCCAGTGACCTTCCTCAGCTCCTGAATTCACTCCAAAATATAAGACAGAAGTACAATAGACAGAGGTTACTGAACCTCATCCTTATGTTCCATCTGAAATCTTGCTTTAGATACCAAAACATGAAATTGAGTCAGATTTTCATGACCCATGACCAGCAAATATGACCCTGTGGGCGATGTTTGTTTTGCTAGAGGAGAAAAAAAAGCTCAGCTTATGAGTAAGAGATTCAGGTTATGTATCCAAAACAATACAAACAAGATTTTAAGAATTAAAAATGTGGGAAAGACAGAATTAATTTGATAGCCCATCCAAGGACATCTTCAAATCACTGAATCCTTTTTTCACCTGGGTTGGAGAGGTGTGATGGAATAGAAAGAACACTGAATTTGGAGCTACCTTGGAAGAGTAGAAAGAACAGGTTTTAACTGGTTCCCTAGTTACAATCTATACACTAGTCACTGCATCTATAAAATAGGGAATAATAATATTTATCTAAAAGTGCTCTGAGGCATAAATGAACTAAGGTATGCTGGGTGCTTGGCATGCTAGGTACTCAATAAAACTAAATGCATGGGGGGTTTTTTGCTTTTACTCTCCTTTCTTGTTCTCTCTTTACCCACCTCCTACTCCTATTCATCCATACACACACACACAAACGTAAATACACACACACAAACACACACGGGTGCATGCGCAGAAATTTGTAGTGGGACCACAATCAGGACACTTAATGTATATGCCTTAGTTTTGCAACATGAAAGGCAGAGATCTTGCAGAATGTCTTGCATGGTGAGAATATTGTGAATCAGGAGACAGAAGTGGGGGACTGTTGGTTGTCAAGAGGAGCAGAAGGAGATGACAGGTTTACATAATTTCCCATGCACATCCCCATAGTTTCTATAACATAACATGCAAAACCATCTACACAGTTTGCCTGTGGATTAAAGCCAAACTCTATAGTACTGAACGTGCCAATCATCTCATCAAATGATCCCATCTTTCAGAATATTTCTGGCCCAGAGTAGATACTCTGTAAGTATTTGTTCAGTAGAAAAGTGCATTTGTGATGAATCTACTGCCTTTGTAAGGCAAAGGCAGCATAAAGTAGGATGTACTGGGTATGTGTGGGCTGACTTCATACCAAACCCAGACTAATATGTGAAGAAAGAAAAATGAACCAGCTCATAGTTATGCTGAAGTTTACACTTCTCCTCCAACTGGTAATTGCTTTAAGAAGAGCCTTCTGACTCAGTCATTGTCAGCTAATAGATGAAAATGTATGCTTTTCTAAGGGTATATTTGAATCTTTAAAGTCTTGTGTTTCACATCAAGGAATAAATTTCAGTCAACATTTCCACTTACTAAAAGGAAGTAATCAATGAATGAACTTTGTTTTTAAGGAATTACCTTTGGGAAGTAGAAATCTATGCATAATTCATGAGTTGGCAAATTATTTTTCTGCTTCTGCAGCATTGCTCACATAAAACACCTGGCCCAGACGTGTGAAATTCCCCTCTTCTCTGCAGATCCACCAAGTATTAAGTGTCTTCTCTCAACAGACACTGTTAGGGAAGTTCAAAATGATGGCAAGAAACCATTAGAGAAAGGGGAAGGATGTTATCAAGAGTGAAGTTGTAGTCTACACTAATAAAAGAGAAAGATGCAAATTGTCCATACCTTCGTGATGCCTACCAGCCAATCAGAAGTGAGTATGCAAATTAACCCAACAAATATGGTGGGTTAATTTGCATACACAGGCACTGAACAGCCGGGGGAGGGATGCTTGCGTCATCACCATGGCAATGACACTGGAGTTCCACACCACCCTAGCCGCTCTGGGCCTCTGGGCGGTGTGGGAAGGTGGAAAGGCAGCTCCGGGCCAGATTGAAGGCAGAAAGGTGGCTCCAGGCTAGAGCGAAGGTGGTGCCTGCAGCCAGGGGAAGGAAGGCCCATCTGCACGAATCTTCGTGCTTCGGGCCTCTAGTGTTATAAATAACACACATTCCTTTAAATTAGATGCTTCTGGGGGGTAAAATTTCAAAAGCTGGATAAAAGAATGGCATGTGACTCTTGCCTCATGAAGGGCCTGTGAGCCACAATAAGGAATTTAGACTGTCTCCTACAGCAACAAGGAGTCATTAAATGTGTTCAGCAGCACATGTGGGTGAGGGACATATGCACTTTGGAAAGATGATGCTGGCAACTTTTGGAGAATGAACTGAAGAGGATTAGCCTGGAAGGAAGGAGCTGAAGAGGAAGCCATTATGATAGCCAGGTAATCAATGCAGGGGACTGAGCTCAGACCACGTCAGTGAGGATACTGATTAAAGGAGGCCCAGAATATGCTAGTGGAAGGCATCAATAAATATCTCAGCAGGCAGGGAAAGCACACAGAAGTCAGAACTGACAATGTGACTTAAATGTAAGTAGTAGGTTCGCCTCAAGGGTGAAGTTAGACACCTTTCTGTTTAATCCTTGCTTCTCATGACATGAATATATATAAAAGGCTAAGTGACCAGCCGACCAGCCAGTAGGTATGATACGCACTGATCACCAAGAGGCAGATGCTCAATGCAGGAGCTGCCAAGCAGCAGCAACTTTACAGAGTGCCCTCTTGCACTCCAGGAACCCTTGGGGGATGTCAGACTGCCAGTTGTAGCCCGATCCCCACAGGCCAGACGGAGGGACCCCACCTGCCAGAGGGATCCCACTCACTCCGCAGATGCCCTTCGAGCCCCGGCACTGCCCCAGGTGCAGCCAGCCAGGGAGGGACTTCAGGAGGTTGGCTCCAGGGCACATCCAGCCTGTCTCACCTAGTCCTGCCCCACCGGAGACCTTCTAATTAATTTCCTTTCAATACGAACAAATCCATGCTCTGGGCCTCTAGTCCTATATAATCCTATATAATAAAGAACTAATCTGCTAATTAGACCAGAGGGTGGAATGACCTCCCAGAACAACCAGTAGGCAGGGGGCAGGGCCGCAGGGCCACAAGGCATCCGGGGCCACAAAGCATCCTGGGCCATGATGACTGAGGAAGCCAGGGTCATGAGGGCCAAGGCAGCCAGGGCTGCAAAGGCCTACTCTTGCACAGATTTTGTGCATGGAGCCTCTAGTTTTAAATGAAATGTTAGTTAATTTCTGTTTTGTATGTATGGAACACTGGTCTGATTTTTATTTGTTTAAATGACAGTATTAAGTAGGGGTTTGGGGAAGATACAGGAAGGTATAAGGCTAATAAATAGTGATGGCTGGAGACTTGACTTGGTGTGGTAAACACACAATATAGTGTGTAGGTGATGTGTTGTAGAATTGTGCACCTGAAACCTGTATAATTTTGTTAACCACTGTCACCCTAATACATTCAATAAAATGCAAAAAAAAAAATAAATGGCAGTATTATTTAGAATATTTTATTTCTACTTTTCAGGTTTCAGTAAATTTGTTTATCTTCCAAGATACCTCCATTACATGGTGCAGGGATGAGGGGTGGGGCTTCTGGAAGCAAGAGCAGAGGGGAAAAGCTCCTTTTTTTTTTTTTTTTTTTGCCCTAAAACCTTAAATCCTTTATTATTGTAGAGATAAAAATATAATTTGTTTTATCCATTTGACAAAACTAACACTGGTTACCTAAATAGAGTTTACGTTTTAGGATCTCAAAACTTAAAATTAATATATTCTTATTCCCCCATAAAGGCCCACAGTATGGTGTTGTCTATGTACCACTGGTAAAAGTAATACATAGATGAGTGGTGGTTTTTTTTTTTTTTGTAAAGATTATACAATTATTTATGATTTTTTTCTATTTATAATAAATCCAAATGTGTTTATTTATAATAGAGATAGGAAACTTTTTATTTATTTTTGGAGGGTAATCAAAAGGATATAGGGCAGGATCATTATGGGGTGTATGTTTTTTGTTGTTTTATTGTTTTTTTGGCAGGGTGAGTCAAAGAAATGTCACATTTCCTTATTTAAATAAAATTAAATCAGGTTGTGAGCTTTATTTCCCAAATCTCAGGTTTGGGGGAACTCCTTCCCCTTCCTGATAGTCAAATGGGGGGAGAAGGGTGATTCTACAGTTAGGACATTAGGGAATAGGCATTTGTGATGAGTTAAAATCTGCCCAGGCCAAGTGTCGCAGGTGGGCAGCCACGGCCCCTCTAGGCTGAGTGGAGACACAAGAGACCTTCTGAGCTGGCTCCTCCTTGGGTCCTCATAACTTTCTTGTTGACGCCCCATTCGAATTCAGCATTTCTACTCAGCAAGATACTGTGGGCCTTTACCCCTCTCGGAAACCAACTCCTTCTCAACCCATCAGCCTCCTCTTGCCTGTCTTAGAGGTTTGTTCCCGGGTGTCTT
>PVJC01045761.1:0-13581 GCA_004026665.1 Murina feae
ATCTTCTATAATAAAAGCGAAACATGCAAATGTGACCGTTACCACCAGCCAATCAGAGCGGCTGTATGCAAATTAACCCAGCCAAGATGGAGGCCAACAGCCAATCAGAGCGGCTGTATGCAAATTAACCCAGCCAAGATGGAGGCCAACAGCCACAGAACTAGAACAAACCAAAGGGTTCTGTTGCAACTGCCTGCCTATGCTGGCAGTTGTAAGTGGCACCAGGGCACCAGAGCACCAGGAAGTGGGAAAGCAAGGTGGCGGGCCAGGAAGTGGGTAAGAGGTGGCAGGGGGTTGGCGGCCTGCTTGGTGGGCTTCCCAGGCCCTTTGTGGGGCATCGGGGAGCGGGTAAGAGGTGGCAGGGGGTTGGCGGCCTGCTTGGCAGCTGTCCAGGCCCTTGGAGAGGGATCAGGGAGCGGGAAAGAGGCAGCAGGGGTCAGTGGCCTGCTTGGTGGGCTTCCCAGGCCCCTTGCAGGGCACCAGGAAGTGGGAAAGCAAGGTGGCGGGCCGGGGAGTGGGAAAGAGGCAGCGGGGGGTCAGTGGCCTGCTTGGTGGGCTTCCCAGGCCCTTTGCGGGACACCGGGGAGCGGGAAAGCAAGGCTTCAGAGGCCAGGGTCCTGCTTGGCAGCTCCCCAGACCCCTTGGCGGCACCGGGAAGTGGGAAAGGAAGGCAGCAGGGGACGGGTGAGTGGGAAAGAGTTGGCGGCCTGCTTGGCGGCTTCCCAGGTCCCTTCCAGGGATCAGGGAGCAGGAAAAGGCTGGCCTGACCACGAGGCGGGGTTTTCCCTGCTTTCTGGTGGCTGGAGCAAGATGGGCAAGCTTGGGAGGCAGGCAGCACCCAGCCCTGGCCACAGCTCAAAAAAGAGAACAACATGCAGGGTAGGGCAAGAGTCTGAGAGATCAACATAGAGGGGGTGCCTGCTTCAAGCCTCCACAGTGTGCCTGGTGGCAGGTCCCCAGCAGGTACACACACACAGGAGGACTGCTCTGAGCCTCAGATGCAGCTGGGAGCAGGTCCCCAGTGGCCACACACACACACACAAAAAAAAGGCGCCTGGCAGACTGGGGCCATCATAAGACATCCACTGAGGGGTCCCAGACTGTGAGAGGGCACAGGCCGGACTGAAGGACTCCCTCCACCCCGAGTGCACCAATTTTTGTGCACCGGGCCCCTAGTGTTATATATAAATTATATTGCAAAAATATGTAAGTAAATTGTGATTTACAAATTTTAGTCTTGCCCCCCCCCACACACACACACACTGGAGGATATGCTTATTGATTTTAGAATGAGGGTAATGGGGAGAAAGAGAAAGAAACATCAGTGTGAGAACATTGACTCGTTGCCCTAAGTACCCAAGTCGACCAGGGATCGAATGTGCAACCTTTCAGTATATGGGACGACTCTCCAACCAACTGAGTCACACTGGCCAGGGCATAAATTTTAGTTTTAAATATTCTAACTCTGTACGATGCAACACAGTAGCCATTAGCCATATGTGGCTCTTGAGCATTTGAAATATGGCTAGTGTGAATTGAGATGTGCTGTAAATGTAAAATACTCAAGATGTTTTGAATGCTTAGTACAAAAAAAAATGTGTAAAATGGGTGAAAGGGGTCCAAAGGCACAAACTCCCAGTTATAAAATAAGTCATGGTGATTAAATGTACAGCATGGTAACTACAGTTAATATTATTGTATTGCATATTTGAAAGTTGCTAAGAGATTTGAACTTAAAAACTTACATAACATGAAAAACATTTTTTGTAACTATAAGAGATTTATTTTGGCTATCATTTCATAATGTATACACATGTTAAATCATGTTGTACAGCTGAAACTAATATAATGTTATGTAAATTATACCTCACTTTTAAAAAGTTAATTTTTGCCCTAACCAGTTTGGCTCAGTGGATAGAGCGTTGTCCTGTGGCCTGTAGGGTCCCAGGTTGGATTCCAGTCAAGGGCACGTATCTTGGTTGTGGGCACATCCCCAGTTGGGGGTGTATAGGAGGCAACTGATCGATGTTTTTCTCTCATCGATGTTTCTAACTTTCTATCCCTCTCCTTTCTGCTCTGTAAAAATCAATAATACACACACACACACACACACACACACTACGGGCCTGGTGCACAATAATTTGTGCACTCAAGAGGTCCCTCAGCCCGACCAGTGCCCTCTCACAGTCTGGGACCCCTCTGGGGATGTCTACCTGCTGGCGAGCCTGGCCCAGTCCCCCAGTGGGGTCCCTCACCCCATTGGGGTGTGGCCAGCCTGAGTGCGGGCCTGAGGGCCGTTTTCAGACTTTCAGGCTGCCCACAGTCCCTTCAGGTTTTGGGTTCCTACTGGGGTACCTGGCCAGCCTGGGTGAGGTGCTGATGGCTGTTTGCAGGCTGGCCAAGCCCCCCAGTGACGTCCCTCACCCCATTGGGGTGTGGCCAGCGTGGGTGACGGGCTGAGGGGCATTTTCTGGCTTTCAGGCTGCCCACAGCTCCCATTGACCCAATGTCCCAGAAGCCTGGCTGGAAGCAGGTTCCTGGGGTTTATTTATCTTCTATAATTGATACACTGTTCTTTTAAGCCGAGACCTAGGCAGGTAACAAAACCTCTTCTCTGCTTCAGCTTGTGGCTGCTATAATGAAACAATGTTGCCCTTAGTAGTCAGGCCCAGCCTGCCCGGCCTGCTGTTTGCTTCAGCTCCTGAGGCTTCTATAATTGAGACATTGTTGCAAATATGTTGTTGCCTAGAGCCAGGAGAAGGCCACCAGGCCCGCAAACAGTTTTACTCCTGCAGCAATGGAAGGTGCCTGTTTACTCAGCTCCGTGAGTAGCGGCCTCCATCTTGGCTGGGTTAATTTGCATACAGTCGCTCTGATTGGCTGGTGGGCATGGCTTAGGTCTCCCGAAGGGATGGTCAATTTCAATATTACGCTTTTATTAGATTAGATATATATTTTAAGTAAATTTTAAAAATCAAGTGAAAAATATATAATACCTGCAATTTTACATATGGATTATATGTTGAAATGACATTGGAATACAGTGTTACAATATATTATTGATTTAAAAAAATATATTATTGAAATTAATTTTTATGTCTTTTACGAGTAAATTAGAAAATTTGAAATCATGTGGCTCATCTTATTTTTTATTGGACAGTACTTTGCAAGAGCCAGTGCTCTAACAAGAAAATCAAATAACATATAACCTATTTCTATATGCCTAAATCAACTATGACTACATTTGTAGAGTGGGGTAGAAAACATTTTGCACATTTTTTTTACTCTGGATTTCTAAACATATTTGCAATTGTATCAAATTTTTGTGTAATTTCATATATCTATATGATATGGAGGACATGCATAAATAATGCAAAGCTTTTAGCCAACTCCTAAATGAGTGATAGAGATAGTATTGATACTGTGGGCATTCCAAAGACAAAGCTGTTGCTGGACTCATTGGAAAGCTATCTCAGAGACTTAGGGGATTTTTATTTACCAGAAATTGAAGGATGAGTATATTTCAAGTGGACAAAAAGCAATGAGCTGGAGGACTTGTATAAAGTCCACATAGGTAGTGAACTAGGTATGCTTAGTGGGTAGTGAATAGGCGTAAATGATTTGAATCAAGGATTTCATTGTAGAAGTGAGAGAGGATTGGAGAGTTAGGTTGACACTGAATATTGGGACTCTGAAGCCATGTAAGGAAATCTGCATGAGTTTATATAGGTACTTAGGGACCATAAATGGTATTTATGAACTGGAAGTGACATGAAAGCAGTAGTTTTAGAGGATTGGTTTGATTATAGGAGATTATCTAAAGGTATTTTTCTGAAGTGAGAAGGTACAGTGATATCCTAAGAAATGGAATAGAGAATGGGTTTGAGATGTAGGAAGGCAAAATCATCAAGACTTAGTGTTTAGAAGCATCCTGTTCGGTGTGGATTGGTTTGGCTTGATTGATTGGAGCATCATCCTGTACACTGAAAGGTTGCAGGTTCGATTCCTGGTCAGGGAGCATACCTAGGTTGCAAGTTCTATCCTGGTCTGAGGGGGTGCATATAGGAGGCAACTGACTGATGTTTCTCTTGCTCTGCTTTCCTCTCTCTCTAAAATCAATAAAACCATATCCTTGGGTGAGGAGTTAAAAACAAAAAAACACTGGGGAAAAGGGAGAAATTGAAACTGACCTTGGTTCCCCAAATATCTACTCTAATAAAAGAGTAATATTGAAATTAACCGTTTCTCCTGGATGCCTAAGCCACGCCCACCAGGCAATCAGAGTGGCTGTATGCAAATTAATTCAGCCAAGATGGAGGCTGGCAGTGCAACCAAGGAGGTGGGTGCAGCTCAGGCAGTGGGGTGGGCGGGCAGGTGGCGGGCCTCAGGGTGTATGGAGTGGATGGGCGCATGGGGCGGGTGGCGTGCGCTGGGTGGTCAGGAGCAGTTGGCAGGTCTCGGGGTGGGCAGGGTGGACGTGGCAGGCTTGGCCAGCCTGCAAACTGCCACCAGCCCCTCACCCAGGTTGGCCAGGCAGGTGGACATTCCCCGAGGGGTCCCAGACTGTGAGAGGGCACAGTCCAGGCTGAGGGACCTTCCCCCCCCCACCCCCGAGTGCACAAGATATTGTGCACCGGGATCCTAGTCAACAATAAAAATAAAGGTGTTTTATGTGATACAAATAGTATTAATATGTTCAAAGTCACTAATCATCCAAGAGATGCAAATAAAATGACAATGAGGTACCATCTCACACCTGTCAGAATGGCTAACATCAACAAATGACAAGTGCTGGCGAGAATGCAGAGAAAAAGGAACCCTCATTCACTGCTGGTGGGAATGCAGACTGGTGCAGCCACTGTCTCATTTGACCCAATGATCCCACTTCTAGGAATATTCCCAAGAAACTGGAAAAACCAGTCAGAAAGGAAATATGCAACTCTTTCTTCATAGCAGCACAATTTATAATACCTAAGACTGGGAACAACATAGTGCCCAGATGAGTGGATTAAAAAACAGCAGTACACATCTACCCAATGGAATACTACGCTGCTGTAAAAAAGGAACTCCTATTTGCAGCTGCATGGATGGACCTGGAGAGCATTATACTAAGCAAAATAAGTCAGAGAAAGAGAAATATCACATGATCTTACTCATTTGTGGAATATAATGAATAACATAAACTGATTAACAAAAACACATCCAGAGACAGAAAAGCATTGATCAGACTGTCAGATCTCAGAGGGAAGTCAAGGGAGGGTGGGGCAAAGGGGAAGAGATCAACCAAAGGACTTATATGCATGAATATAAGTATAACCAATGGACACAGACTCTAAGGGGATGAGGGCACTAGTGGTGTGGTGGGGGGCAATGGGAGGATAAAGACACACATGTAATACCTTAATCAATAACTAAAAATATTTTAAAATACATTATGTAATGTTTTTTAGTTTTGAAATTGTAAGATAGCCAATACGTCTCTTTATTACAGATGAGGATTTTGAAATTCATTGCTTAAAGACTTGACTAGAATCATAGTCCCCTTGTTTAAGTGGTGGCGCTAATAATTGATCCCAGATCTTTTTCTTCCTAATGTATTATCTTTGGCATCTACTTCATTCCCTAGGCCAGTGCCTCAGTTTTTGGCTCTTTATTACTTTGCATAACCAGTCAATCACTAAATTTTATTATTTGTTTCCTAAGCATTTCTCAGATCTGCCCACTTCTCTCTGTATCACTTCTACCTTAGTTCAGGTGATTCTCATCTTTCTGGATTGATATTTTCCTGAATTTTTTGAGATCTTTCTAAAACACAGAGCACTCTCTTGCTTAAATTTTTAAAATAAAATGTGTTCTTGTTAGCCTAGCCTTATAAGGGTTTTTCTGTGTTCATGACTCAAGTTCATGATCACTTTGTTTTTCAGCTTTTTGTATATGCAATTAATTCTTTTATTTTTCCTTTTTTAAAAATATATTTTATTGATTTTTTACAGAGAGGAAGGGAAAGGGATAGAGAGCTAGAAACATTGATGAGAGAGAAGCATCGATCAGCTGCCTCCTGCACACTCCCAACCAGGGATGTGCCTGCAACCAAGATACATGCCCTTGACCGGAATCGAACTTGGGACCCTTGAGTCCATAGGCCGATTCTCTATCCAGTTAGCCAGACCAGCTAGGGCATGTATCTGCAGTTAATTCTGTAAGCAATGTCCTTCCCTGCTTTTTTCCACTCCACCGTCAATCCCATACTTCAGATCTTGGCTTAATATAGTTGTCTGTTTACTTGTCTATAACTACCTCTCCTAGCTTCTCTTACTTCCAACTCACTTAAATAGGCTCATTAAGGGCAGAGGTTATTTCTTGCTTACTAATAGTGGACCTACAAAAATTTGTTGAATGGCTGAATGTGTTTATACCTGTGGGTCCTAACAAGTTGGAAGTAGCTTTACTTGGAGAATAGAGTCTGAAAGAATGACTGAAAGAATTAGTCCATCATTTTCCATACTGTACTTAAAAGCATTGTATCCTACAGGATAATGTGTTTCCCAAAGAAAGGTTCCATAATCAAATATAGTATTAGGAAGTGCTATAAATTATGTCCCTATTTTGGATATTCATGTACACATAGGAACAATCAGTAAAGGCTTCAAGAAGTTCTGCAGTTAAAAAAAAATCCAACATTTTCCTAACATTTTGATTATGAAACCCCTGATTTCTCTTAGGTTACTAATGGTTTTTGGTATTTGGGAAATGCTAAACTTGACTGGCTGTGTGTGTGCTTCATTTTCCTCAGATCTAATTAATATAATTAAACAATATAATTAGATCATGGCCAAGGGATATTTGGAGGGATTCCAGCTGTTACAGTTAGAAGAGAGAATCTAGAGAAAGATATAGCAATCTTCAAGTATTTAAAGGTTCCAATAGAAGGGGAATTGAAAGTATAAGAGAAAAAGAGCAAGAACCAGGGAGGAAGGCAGATTTTGATTTTGTATAAGGCAACTTTCTAATAATTAGAACCTTGGAAGTAAGTAAATTTTTCCTTCCTAAAGGTTATCAAGCGTTCATCTGTAAGGATGCTATAGAGGAGTTTAGCACAATAGATAAGGGATAGATTGGAAGAGTAGTTTTCTGAAACAGTTTGAAAACTATTAGACTACTAATGAGATATTTGTCAGCTTGGAATATATGTTCCTTGATTTCTTTCTAATTCTATGAGTCTATGTTGGTCTGCAGTCTCAGAAAAGAAACCAAATATGTGTTATGAAAGACAATAGAAATTTTAGTTGTATGGTTAAGTACTTTTACTTGATGGAGTATTTTTTATAGACTTTATTTTTTAGAGCAGTTTTAGATGCACGGAAAAATTGAACATAAAGTAAAGAGAGTTCCCATGTGTTCTCTTCCCACACTGTCCACATCCTGCACCACAGTGGTACATGTGTTAAAATCAATGAACCTACACTGACAACATCATGATCACCCACAAGTCCACAGTTGACACTTGAGTTTACTATTACTTGATGATATTTTGGAATAAAATGTGAATATACCTCCTTATCTTTAAGGAAGTAATTTTCAGTTGTTTCTTGCCCTAATTTACTCTTTTCTGACTCAAAGAGATCTAAGAGATAGTTAAAATCCTCATCTTTTTTGAAAAATTATTCAATATTAGGGAATGTTCTTTTTCTATAATTTAAATGTTTAATTTTTTTTTTAATTTTGTTTACTAACAGTATTTTTCTTCATTTTAAGTACCAAAAGAATTGGTGGAGCTTCATTTGAAGTTGATGAGGAAGATTGGCAAATCCGTTACAGCAGACAGATGGGAAAAATATTTGATCAAGGTAAATATTTGAAAATTGCCTTCTCTATTAAAATATTACTGTATCTAGCATGAGTTTGTTATGTTTCCTATTAAGCTTAACTTTGTAAAAAGTCTACTGAAGGTTGCAAAATATTACTTAGAAATTCGGATTACTGTCATTATGTGATTCTCTTTTGCACCTACTAAGCAATAGTCTTGAGTCCTAAAGCTAGCTTTTAGAGATACTGTATCTCTTTTGTGCCTAATACTGTGCTTACGATTTTTCATGTTGTCTCATTTAATCCTTAAAATCATCTGATCAAATCAAGTAAGATACACGTAAGGCCGAAGGAAGTCATCAAATTTACCAGCAATGCCAAACCTATCCTTAATGAGAACAACCTAGTAATCATAAAACAATTGTTTTAGGAACCCTATTTAAGGCAAGACCAATTCCAGGAAAAATTACCTGGAATTGCCTCTAAACTTAAAGAACCACACCATTTTTGGAAGCCTAAGCAGATGTATATACGTACCTTCATAATGGCCCCAGAGGTATTTTGAATCGGTGACACAGCAGAATATTAGGTTGTATTTTATTTATTTATTTATTCATTCATTCATTCATTTATTTTTAAATGTATTTTTATTGATTTCAGAGAGGAAAGGAGAGGGAGAGAGAGATAGAAACATCAATGATGAGAGAGAATCATTGATCAGCTGCCTCTTGCACTTCCCACACGCGGATCAAGCTGCAACTCGGGCTTCTGCTCTGACCAGGAATCAAACTGCCACCTTCTGGTTCATAGGTCTACACTCAAGCACTGAGCAACACCAGTCAAGCTAGATTATATTTTTAGATGATTGGAAAACCATGTCATTTTCTTGTTTTCTTTAATATATAAATGTATGTTTACATAGATACATGTATTTTTTTTAAATATATTTTATTGATTTTTTTACAGAGAGGAGATAGTTTTTTTACAGAGAGGAGATAGTTTTTTTACAGGGAGAGAGATAGTTAGAAACATAGATGAGAGAGAAACATCGATCAGCTGCCTCCAGCACACTCCCCACAGGGGGAGAGCTCGCAACCAAAGTACATGCCCTTGACTGGAATTGAACCTGGGACCCTTGAGTCCGCAGGCTGACGCTGTACCCACTGAGCCAAACCGGGTAGGGCAATACATGTATTTTTATAATTGTTCTTTTTTTTAGTGGGAAAATGTATATATTATACAGTGCTATGAAAAGAGGAAACGAGTTGCTTGTTTTTTATATGTATTTTATTGATTTTTTACAGAGAGGAAGGGAGAGGGAATAGAGAGTTAGAAACATCAATGAGAGAGACACATCGATCAGCTGCCTCCTGCACACCCCCACTGGGGGTGTGCCCGCAACCAAGGTACATGCCCTTGACTGGAATCAAACCTGGGACTCCTCAGTCCGCAGGCCAGTGCCCTATCCACTGAGCCAAGCCAGTTAGGGCAAGAGTTGCTTGTTTTTATTACAAAAATCACATGTGCTGTTCCAATTATCTCTGCTGTATAACACACCACTCCAAATTAAGTGACATAAAACAATAATCATTTTAGTCAGCTCACTGATTCTTTGGGTCAGGAATCTGGAAAGTTCACTTGCACCGTACTTTATTGGTTGAAGTAGCCACAACTCTCCATAGTTCTGTGAGAGGAAATAGAAACCCCAAACTCTCAAGGTAGTAGTGGCTTAACTCTTGAAAAACTCAATATGAAATATATTTCAATAATTTTGCACGAGTTTGAAGCATTGCATAGTTGGCTCAGCATTTCAAAAATTCAGTGCTATGGGATTTTCTAAAAGCCCTAATTAAAGTTTAATTAAATATCTGGACAATGTTGCCATAGTCAGGTGGCTTAGTTGGTTGGAGTGTTGTCTCATAAACCAGAAAGGTTGCAGGTTTGATCCCCAGTCTGGGCACTTAAGGAAGGCTATGGATCATTGTTTCTCTCTCTCTCTTTCTCTTTCTCTCTTTCTCTCTCTCTCTCTCTCTCTCTCTCTCTCTCTCTCTCTCTCTCTCTCCACTCCTTTCTCTCTAAAATCAATAAAAACATATCCTTGGTGAGGGTTGTGTGTGTGTATGTATTTGTATGTGTATCCTCCTATCTAATGAAAGAGTAATATGCAATTTCACCGTCACAAGATGGCTGTCCCCATGTGGTCAAAGATGGCCTCCACAAGATGGCAACAAGGGAGGGCAGTTGGGGGAGACCCAGGCCTGCAGGGGAGGGCAGTTGGGGGGAACCCAGGCCTGCAGGGGAGAGCAGTTGGGGGGAACCCAGGCCTGCAGAGAAGGACAATTGTGGGGGACAAGGCCTGCAGGGGAGGGCAGTTGGGAGGGACCCAGGCCTTCAGGGGAGGGCAGTTGGGGGGGACCCAGCTGGCAGAGGAGGGCAGTTGGGGGGAACCAGGCCTGCAAGGGAAGACAGTTGTGGGGGACCCAGGCCTGCAAGGGAAGACAGTTGCAGGGAGGACCATCCTGGCAGGGGGAGGGCATTAGGGGCAGTTAGGCTGGCACAGGAGCTGTTAGATGATCAGGCTGGCAGGGGAGTGGTTAGGGGCAATTGGCAGGCGAGAGGTTGGGAGCCAGCAGTCCTGGATTGTGAAAGGGATGTCCAGCTGCCCATTTAGGCCCGATCCCATGGTGGTATCGGGCCTAAACGGATAGTCAGACATCCCTCAAGGGGGTCCCAGATTGGAAAGGGTACAGGTTTGGCTGAGGGAAACCACCCCCATCCCCCACTCCCACTCTGTGCACAAATTTCGTGCACCAGGCCTCTAGTACATATATATTGCCTGGCCAAGTGTCTCAGTGGTTGAGCATTGACCCTTGAACCAAGAGGTCCCAGTTCGATTCCTGGTCAGGGCACATGCCCAGGTTACAGGCTCTATCTCCAGTTGGTGCAAGAAGCAGCCAATTGACATCTCTCGTAGACGTTTCTCTCTATTCCTCTCCTTTCCTCTTTCTCTAAAATCAATAAAAATAGTCCTAGAGTGTTGGTCCGTGGACTGAAGGATTTCAGGTTTGATTTTGGTCAAGGGCACATACCCCTGGCTGAGGCAACCAATTGATAGGTCTCTCTCACATTGAGGTTTCTCTCTATCTCTCCTCTTCCTTCCCTTCCAGTCCCTCTAAAAATAAATGGAAAAATATCCTCAGGTTAAGATTAACCAAAAAACAAAATCCTATGTAATAAAGAGGGAATATGCAAATTGACCATCACTCTGGTCAGTTTGCACCCACAGCTGAGGCTAAGTTCCCATAATGAGCCTTAAGGAGCAATCAGCAGGGACTTGAGGCTGCGCACCCACCCACCTCCTGCATGGGGCTTGACAGGGGACCTCAGGTTGTACCTTCCACCCGCAGGGCTTGACAGGAGACCTCAGGCTGCTCCCCCCACCCTGGAACCAGGCAGAAGAACTCAGGCTGCACCTTCTTCCCTGGTGCCAGGCCAGGGGACCTCAGGCTGTGCCCCCTGCCCCGGCACCAGGCTGGGGGATCACAGGCCACTCCCTCCGTCCAGCAGGGCTTGATGGGGGACCTCAGGTTGTGAACCCCTGCCCTGGCACCCAGAGGACCTGAGGCTGCACCACCCACCTGGCAGGGTTTGACAGGGTGGTACCAGCCGGGTCTGGATCTAGCCCAATGAAGGGGGACCATCCAGGTTTGGGTCTCAAGCGATTTTGAGGTGCACGTGGGTGGTTGAAGACTTCACTCTGGGTTCCATGGTGCATCCCAGACTCTGACAGGAGGAAGATTTTCATATATATTTTACTAATTTTCTTTAATCTCTGACCCTTCTATTGTAGAGAAAGGGTAAATAGCAATATTAAAATATTTCCTCTAATTAATCCCCTTTTAATGTGCACGAATTTTGTGCACTGGGCCACTAGTAAATAAATAAAATCAATTAAAACATATTTTAAAATTTATATGAAATATGTTAAACTGTGAATGGCAGAGCAATTTTTTAGCTATTTGAAGTGCTTTCTCCCCCCCCCCCCTTTTTTTTTTAAGGTTAGGAGTGACCTTTTTTCCTCCCCTCCTTTTTTAAAAAAAAATATTTTTATTTAGTTTTAGAGAGGAAGGGAGAGGGGAGAGAGAAAAACATGAATCAACTGCCTTCTGCACATCCCCTACTGGGGATTAAGCCTCCCACTTAGGCATATACTTTGGGATTCAAACTGGAAACCTTTTGATGCACAGGATGCCGCCCAATCAGTGTCTCTCTGGCCAGGGCTAAAGTGCTTTTTTTTTTTTTTTTAAATATATTTTATTGATTTTTTACAGAGAGGAAGGGAGAGGGATAGAGAGTTAGAAACATCGATGAGAGAGAAACATCAATCAGCTGCCTCTTGCACACCCCCTACTGGGGATGTGCCTGCAACCAAGGTACATGCCCTTGACCGGAATTGAACCTGGGACCTTTCAGTCCGCAGGCCGACACTCTATCCACTGAGCCAAACAGGTCAGAGCTAAAGTGCTTTTTAAAATACCTGCAAAGTTGCTGTTTTGCCTTTAACAAAATATTTATTAATGATTAACAGTCTGGATCCTGGAGCTTAAAAATAGGTGGTAGAAATTCAGGATATAGATTTTAACAGAGTATAGTTCTTTGTAAGTAAATAGATCTGTTTATTAAGGTGGGTTTGTTTCTTAGAACTGAGATAGAAATACCTTGTATAATAATTCCAGCTCTGCTTTGCCCCTTATGTCTTAGTTTTTTGTAAAATCTGAGAAATGGAATGAGGTGATTTTTTAAAATTCTAAACCCTTTCAGTTTTTCGGTCATAACCAAAGGTTATGGCTAAATTTTTTTGAATTGAGATATAGTCATATAACAAAATTTGCCCTTTGAAAATATATAATTCAGTGGTTGTGTTTTTGTATATTCACAATCATCAGCATCTAAGCCAGAATATTTTCATCACTCCAAAAAGAAAATCCATAGGCATTAGCAATTACTACTCCTTCCCTGAGTCCTTAGCAACCACTGATTTATTTTGGGCTCTATGGATTTGCCTATTCTGATGTTTCATATATATAAAGTCATATAATATGTGGCCCTTTGTGTCTGGCTTCTTTTAGTTAGCATGTTTTCAAGGTTTATTTGTGTTGTAGCATGTTTCAGAGCTTTGTTTCTTTTGCTCTGGCCTGGTGTCTCAGTGGTTGGAGCATTGTCCTGTACACAAAAGGTGCGGGTTTGATATCAGGTTGGGCACAAACTGTTTCTTTTTATATCTGAACTAGGGGCCCGGTGCACAAAAATTTGTGCACTCGGGGTGGAGGGAGTCCCTCAGCCCGACCTGTGCCCTCTCACAGTCTGGGACCCCTCAGTGGATGTCCTATGATGGCCCCAGTCTGCCAGGCGCCTTCTGTGTGTGTGTGTGTGTGTGTGTGTGTGTGTGTGTATGTGTGTCTGTCACCACTGGGGACCTGCCCCCAGCCGCATCTGAGGCTCGGAGCAGTCCTCCTGTGTGTGTCTACCTGCTGGGGACCTGCCCCCAGGCACACCGTGGAGGCTTGGAGCAGGCACCCCTCTATGTTGATCTCTCAGACTCTTGCCCTCCCTGCATGTTGTTCTCTTTTTTGAGCTGTGACCAGGGCTGGGTGCGGCCTGCCTCCCAAGCTTGCCTACTGCCCATCTTCCTCCAGCCACCAGAAAGCAGGGAAAACCCCCCTCGTGGTCAGGCCAGCCTTTTCCTGCTCCCTGATCCTCGGAAGGGACCTGGGA
>PVJC01045762.1:0-13587 GCA_004026665.1 Murina feae
AACTTGGAGACTATTATGCTAAGTGAAATAAACCAGTCAGAGGAAGACAAGTGTCACATGATCACATTCATGTGTGGAATCTAATGAACACAATAGACTGATGAACCATATGGATCCAGAGACATAGAAGTATGGAATAGAGTGATGATTCTCAGAGAGAAGGTAGGGGATGGGGTGGTGAGGGGAGGAATGATAAGCCAAAGAACTTATAAGTAATCATAAGCTAACAAAAGAATGCCCATACTGAGTAGTAATGAATGGTCGCCTAATTCTAGGTGCAGTTGTACATATTTTATCTATATTATCTAAATTTTTTCATTGTAACCCTAATATATACACATTATATCATCTGAAGTTTGTACATATACAAACACAAATAAAACACACAAGATAAGATATCAATCAAATTGCTCAAAGATTCTCAGATAGGAAAAAAAGGAAAAGGGTAAAATCAAACCAAGTCTGATCTAGATGTCTAAGAATAAGTTGAAGTCACAATACTGTATCATTTTCCTGCTGATGTAAATGTAGGGATCATCAGCCTACTGGAAATCACCTTATTATTAGAATTTCCTAGGGAGAGGGCAGACTAAAAGAGATACTGCCTAGAAAAAATATTTCACATGCACCAACAAATTAGAAAAGGAAAGGGAGCTATGAAGGAGAATGAGGGAAAAAATGGTCAAAATAATAGGAAGACATTCAGAATAATGTGTGATTGTAGAAATTAAGCTGTAAAGACTTTCATAAGTTCACAGTTTATATGCAGAAGAGAACTTGAGTTAAGTCAAGCCTGAAGTTAAGAGGGAGGCTGGTGGTGATGTTGGCTAGAGTAGGTTAAATGGTGCAAAGACCACATGAGTTGGTGTGTAAGTGGTTAATAAGACAGAGAAGATAATCATCAAGGAGGTAAAATTTAAGAGAGAATGTTGAAGTATGTTTGAGAAATTGCTAAACCTTGTTAAACCTGATATTGCTAAATTACATTTATAATGGCTGGTAGTGTGTATTTCAAGCTGAAATAGCCTGACCCAAAACATTAAAAAATCAAGATAGTACTCTTCAGCTCTACAAATATACTTCAAATGTTCCCTTATTTGTCTGTCACAAATTTTGAAGTAAGTATATACAATGATGAATGAAAATATGTCATTGTCAAATGTGTTTAGAAAGAAATAATGGGAAAACATAAATAAGAAAAATTCAATATCAAAGCTCTGGTCTTACCTACAATATTATGATGGGAAAGGGGCTCTCAAAATATAGAGAAAAATGAAACCATAGATGTATCACAGGTTTTTAATTCTCTTATCTGCTGATGGGTACTTAGGCTATTTCCAAATTTTAGCTTTTGTAAATCGTGCTGCTATAAACGTAGGGGTGCATATATTGTTTCTTATCGGTTCTTCTGATTTCTTGGGATATCTTCCTAGAAGTGGGATTACTGGGTCAAATGGGAGTTCCATATTTAATTTTTTGAGGAAACAAAGCTTACAGTTAAAGGGCATTACGGTTTTCACTGTCAAAGGAATTTAAAAGGAAATTAATTAACTAGAGTATATAATTCCAGATTTCTGCTTGTAAGTTAAGGGGAAATTTCTTTGTGGCACTAAGATATTCAAAAAAGTATAAAAGTGTATAACATAGATATTTTAACAGTAGAAATAAAATATAGCCAACTTTAACATGAATGGTATAAAATACATATATTTGAAATAAATTTACTGTGAGGAAAACCTCTAAAAGATTGGATTGTAACACATTTAAATGAATCTTTAAGAGCATGCATCCAAAAAAAATGTTTGAAACACATCTCAGAGAAACTCCACTGGATAAGTTGAAACAGAATAAACCATGTGATAACCATTCATTGTCAGTTTAATTGCTAATACACATTTAAATTTTAATGCAAGAATTTTCTTAGCAAACACCAGTTAGTTTTTTTTTAGGAACTTATCTGATAGAAGAATTTCTGGAATTAGGAAGTAGGGGAAAGTCAGAAGAGTAAATCCAAAAGCAATTTTTAGGACTTGTTTTCATTGATGTTTATAATACAACATGTAAAACAAACACAAATTATAATTAAATTTTAATTGACCAGGACTCTGGAGTTCCTCAAATAAAGTCTTATTATTTGAAGCAGAATGGAAAAAAGACAATAATTAAGGATGAAAAACCAAACTACACTAACAACCTTCATCTTGCTGGGACTGACCGATGACACTCCACTGAAAATATTGCTGTTTATCTTTCTATTTCTTTCCTACATGCTGAGTATATCTGGAAATCTAACCATCATCACCCTCACTCTGATTGATTCCCACCTAAAAACACCTATGTATGTGTTCCTTCAAAATTTCTCCTTCTTAGAAATTCTTTTTACAACTGCCAGTATTCCCAGATTCCTTTACAGCATATTATCTGGGGACAAATCCATTACCTACAATGCTTGTTTCAGTCAACTCTTGTTTGTAGATGTGTCTGCAGTAACTGAATTTTTTCTTCTGGCTGCCATGTCCTATGATCGCTATGTGGCGATCTGCAAACCCCTGCATTACACCACCATCATGAACAGCAGAGTCTGCAAGAACATCATTTTCTCCTGTTGGGTAGCTGGACTGATGATCATTCTCCCACCATACAGTCTTGATTTGGGCCTGGAATTCTGCGATTCAAACATCATTGATCATTTTCTCTGTGATGCATCTCCTATGCTGAAGATCGCTTGCTCAGACACCTGGTTGATAGAACAGATGATTATTGTGTGTGCTGTGTTGACATTCATCATGACCTTCATATGTGTGATTCTTTCCTACATTTACATCATCAGGACTATCCTAAGGTTTCCCTCTGCCCAGCAAAGGAAAAAGGCCTTTTCCACGTGTTCTTCCCACATGATTGTGGTTTCTATTGCTTATGGAAGCTGCATCTTTGTTTATGTCAAACCTTCAGCCAAGGACCAGGTAGCTATAAACAAAGGTATTACACTCCTTATTACTTCCATTTCGCCCATGTTGAACCCCTTTATTTACACACTGAGAAACAAGCAAGTGAAACAAGCTTTCCATAACTCAGTTAAAAAGATTGCATTTTTCTTAAAGATGCAGAGGAAAAAGGAGTCAGGAAATCTAGTAAAAGGAAGGATAACTAGGCAAAAAACCTGAAAGTTCTAATAATGTTGTCTCTGCATGACTTATTCTCTAGTCATATCAGCGTTCTCACTTTGGCATTCCAATTGCTTATAGTCAACCTTGACTATTTCATTTTTTACTCTCCATTAAAATTAAATTCTAAGGTATTTATGCTTACTATCTGTCAGAAATTGCTATTTTTGGCAAACATTTTGGTTGCTCTTTCTGGAAACACTCTTGGCCATTTTTTTCTGCTATATTTCTACCCTGTAAGATGTGACTATGTATCCTCCTTCGCTCCAGCTGCAGCCGGCTTTCTGCCTTTGCTCTGACCTGGAGCTGACTTTCTGCCTTCTCACGCTGCCCAGATGCCCAGAGCAACTGGGGAGATGCAGAATGCCTATGTCTAGCCCCAGGCTGCTTGGCACATGCATATGCAAATTAATCCACCATATTTGTTTGGTTAATTTCCATACCCAATCCTTATTGTGTTGTGTGTGTCACAAAGGTAAACTCAACTTCCATCTTTAATGTAGTGTAGATACCCAATACATCTGAATTCTTACAATCTAAGATAAATTAAATACATCAGAAGATGTGTGTAAGGAGCTAAGGTAGTTTTCTCACATCCAACAATTGATATTTCACTATTAAATTTTTTTAAATTTTGTTTTATTACTTAAAATATTATAAAGAATAGTACATACATATCCTTTTTTTCCCCCTTCATCTTCCCCAGCTTCCCCTACCACCCATTGTGTCCATTAGTTATGCTTATATGCATGCATAAAAGTCCTTTGGTTGATCTCTTACCATCCTCTTCTCAATTCTCCCCGGCTTTCCTGCTGTAGTTTGACAGTCTGTTTGATGCTGCTCTGCTCTGTATCTATATTTTTCATAAATTTATCATGATAATGTTCTTCATTATCCATAAAGGAGTGATGTCATGTGACATTTTTCTTTCATTGACTGGCTTATTTCACTTAGCATAATGCTCTCTAGTTCCATCCATGCTGTTGCAAATGGTAAGAATTCCTCCTTTTTACAGCAGCATAGTATTCCATTATGTAGATGTACCACAGTTTTCTAATCCATTCATCTGCTGATGGGCACTTAGGCTATTTCCAAATCTTAGGTATGGTGAATTGCGCTTCTATGAACATAGGCATTCATATATCTTTTCTGACTGGTGCTTCTGGTTTCTTGGGACATATTCCTAGAAGTGGAATCACAGAGTCCAATGAAAGTTCCATTTTTAACTTTTTGAGGAAACTCCATACTGTCTTCTATAGTGGCTAAACCAGTCTACATTGCCACCACCAGTGCACAAGTGTTCTATTTTTCCGCATCCTCTGCAGCACTTGTCATTTGTTTATTTGTGGATGATAGCCATTCTTACAGGTGTGAGTTGGTACCTCATTATTGTTTTGATTTGCATCTCTCAGATGATTAGTGACTTTGAGCCAGTTTTCATATGTCTTTTGGCTTTCTGAATGTCTTCTTTTAAAAAGTGTTTATTTAGGTCCTTTACCCATTTTTTGATTGAATTGTTTATCTTCCTTTTGTTAAGTTGTATGAGTTCCCTGTAAATGTTGGAGATTAAACCTTTATTAGTGATAACATTGGCAAATATGTTATCCCATGAAGTGGGCTTTCTTGTTGTTTTGCTGATGGTTTCTTTTGCTGTGAAGAAGCCTTTTATTTTGATGTAGTACCATTTGTTTATTTTCTCTTTAGTTTCCAATGACCTAGGAGCTGTATTAGTGAAGAAATTGCTTTGCCATATGTCGGAGATTTTGTTGCCTATGGATTCCTCTAGTATTTTTATGGTTTCCCATCTTACATTTCAGTCTTTATCTATTTTGAGTTTATTTTTGTGTATGGTGTAAGTTGGTGGTCCAGTTTCATTTTTTTGCATGTATTTATCCAATTTTCCCAACACCATTTATTGAAGAGACTGACTTGACTCCATTGTATGCTCTTGACTCCTTTGTCAAATATTAATTGAGCGTATTGGCTCAGGTCAATTTCTGGATTCTCTATTCTATTCCATTGATCTATATGTCTGTTCTTGTGCCAGTACCAGGCAGTTTTGGGAACTGTGGCTTTCTAATACAGCTTGATATCTGGTATTGAGAACCAACCTACTTTGTTCTTCTTTCTCAGTATCACTACTGTTTTTCGGAGTCTTTTTTTGTTCCAGATGAATTTTTGGGGAGTTTGTTCTAGGTCTGTGAAATATGCTATTGGTATTTTAATGGGAAGTACATTGAATTTATAGATTGCTTTGGGTAGTATGGACATTGTAATGATATTGATTCTACCAATCCATGAACATGGTTTGTTCTTCCATGTGTTTATATCTTCATCTATCTCTTCTTTCAACGTCCTGTAGTTTTCTGAGTAGAGGTATTTTACCTCTTTAGTTAAGTTTATTCCTATGTATCTTAATTTTTTTGGTGTGATGGTAAATGGGATTGCTTATTTAGTCTCTCTTTCTGTACGTTCGCTATTGGTGTATAGAAATGGCATAGACTTCTTGGGGTTAATTTTGCATCCTGCTATATTGCTGAATTCATTTATTAAGTCTAATGATTTTTTGATGGAGTCTTAAGGGTTTTTTATATACAATATCATGTCATCTGCGAATAAGGACAGTTTTACTTCTTCTTTTCCAGTTAGGATGCCTTTTATTTCTTCTTCTTCTCTAATTGCGATGACTAATAGTTCTAGTACTTTGTCAAACAGAATTGGTGAAAGTGGACATCCCTGTCTTGTTCTTGTTCTAAGGGGAAATGGATTTAGTTTTTGCCCATTGAGTATGATGTCGGCTGTTGGTTTGTCATAGAAGGCTTTAATTATGTTAAGGTAAGACCCTTCTATTCCCACCTTGCTGAGAGTTATTATCAAAAAATGTGGTTAGATTTTGTCAAAAGCTTTTTCTGCATCAATTTATATGACAATGTGTTTTTTATCTCTCAATTTTTTTAAGTGATGTATCATTTTTATTGATTTGTGGATATTGTACCATCCTTGCATCCCTGGGATAAATCCTACTTGGTCATAGTGTATGATCTTTCTGATGTACTACTGGACCAAATTTGCTAGAATTTTGTTGAGGATTTGGCATATATGTTCATGAGGAATATTGGCCTGTAATTGTCTTTCATTGTGTTGTCTTTATGTGGTTTTGGTATTAGGGTAATGCTGGCTTCATAGAATGAGCTTGGAAGCATTCCTTCCTCTTGAATTTTCTGGAATAGTCTGAGAAGGATAGGTTTAGTTCTTCCTTGAATGTTTGGTAAAACTCCGCTGTGAAGTCATCTGGCCACAGGCTTTTGTTTTCTGGAAACTTTTTTATTACTGCTTCAATTTATTCCATAGTGATTGGCCTATTGTGATTGTTAGATTCTTCCTGATTGAGTTTTGGAAGATTTTATTTTTCTAGGAATATGTTCATTTCCTCCAGGTTGTCCAGTTTGTTGGAGTAGAGTTGTTCATAGTATTTTTAAACAATCCTTTGTATTTCTGCGGGGTCTGTTGTTATATCTCCTCTTTCATTTCTGATTTTGTTTATTTGGGTCCTCTTTCTTTGCTTCTTGGTGAATTTAGCTACAGCTTCATCAATCTTGTTTATACTTTCAAAGAACCAGTTCTTGGTTTTATTGATCTTTTGCATTGTGTTTTTAGTCTCTATGTCGGTTATCTCTGCTCTCATCTTTATTCTTTCCTTCCTTCTGCTTACACTAGGTTTTTCTTGTTGCTCTCTTTCTAAATCTTTGAGTTTTAGAGTTATGTAATTTATTATCATTGTTTCTTATCTTTTTATAATGGGCTTATAGAGCTATGAACTTCCCTCTCAAGACTGCTTTTGCAGTGTCCCATAGGTTTTGGATTGTTGTGTTTTCATTGTCATTTGTTGCCATGATGTTTTTAATTTCTTCTTTGATCTCTGTGGTAACCCAGTCATTGTTTAATAGCATGCTATTTAATCTCCATGTGTTTTCTTTTTGGGGATTGTTTTTATTGTAGTTGATTTCCAGTTTTATGCCATTGTGATCTGAGAAGATGCTTGATATGATTTCTGTATTCTTGAATTTAAAGAGACTTTGCCAGTGACCTAATATATGGTCTCTCTTTGAAAATCACCCATGTGCACTTGAGAAGAATGTATATTCTGTGGTTTTGGGGTGAAGTGTTCTCAAGATGTCAATTCCATCTGATCTAGTGAGTCATTTAGGATTAATGTTTCTTTGTTGATTTTTTTGTTTAGAGTATTTGTTCAATGGTGATAGTGGGGTATTAAAGTCCCCTACTATGATTATATTGCTGTTAATCTCTCCCTTGATATCCTCCAGAAGTTTTTATTTATTTATTTGGATGCTCCTATATTGGGTGCATATATGTTTACCAGAGATATTTCTTCTTGTTGGATTGCTCCCTTTAGTATTATGAAGTGGTCTTCCTTATTTCTTTTTATGTCTTTCACTTTGAGATCTAATTTGTCAGATATAAGTATTGCTACCCCAGCTTTTTTTTCATTTCCATTCACCTGAAAAACCTTTTTCTATCCCTTCACCAACAGTTTGTGTGCATCTTTTTTTCTGAGGTGGGTTTCCTGGAGACAGCAAATATATGGGTCATTTTTTCTTATCCACTCAGTTACTCTTTGTCTTTTAATTGGGGCATTGAATCCATTTACATTTAAAGGTATTACTGATAGGTACTTGTTTGTCACCATTTTTATTCTTTATCCATGTTTTCCTTCCTCATTTATATTTTTTTCTTTTTACAGCAGACATTTTAACATTTCTTGCATTACTGGTTTGGTGGTAACAAACTCCCTTGTCCATTTTTTGTCTGTGGAGCTCCTGATTTCACCCTCAATCATGATTGATTGCCTTGCAGGGTACATTATTCTTGGATTCAGAGCTGCTCTGTTTGGGTGTTTTTGCATACATTGTCTTCTAGCTCACTGATGCGGTCCTCTGCTTCTTCTAGTCTATTGTTGATGCTTTCTATGAGTTCTTTATAGCAATGATGTCATTTTTCATTTCTTCTTAGTTCTTCTTCATTTCTTCTTGGTTCTTACACATATTGTTGAATTTGTCTTCCATTCTTCTCAACCACCCTATGACCATTTCTCTGACAGTTTGCTTGCCTCCATTTTGCTTACTTCCTTTTCTGGTGATGCCTGTTTTTCTTTCATATGTGGCTGTTTCTTTGTCTCCCCATGATCTCTCTTCTTTGGATGTCTGGTTATGTAGTTCTCCCTCTCCTTTCTGAGAGCAGGACCAGGGCTCATCTGAGTCCATGAATTCACGCTGCTTGAGCTCCAGTGTTCCAAGTATCATAGCTGGTCACTGGGTGCCATGGTTGCAGGGTCCCTAGATATTTAGGCTTCTGATAACTGCTACTCTCCCCTTTTAGATGGTCTGATATCTGCAGCAGAGCCGGCCACACAGGGAGAGATTTCAGCATCAGTGGAGATTTCCCAGTTAGGGGAATCCCATCCAGCAGTCTCCAACAGTCCTCCGGCTATGAACTGTCTCCCCATGAATCTCCTCTGCCAATTCAGGCTGGATGCTCCTTGTTTCAGCTGCTCACCCTATCTGTTCTTGGACAAGGCAGGGGACACATCTATCTATACCACTGCCATTTTGACCTCTATCTATTTCACTATTAAATTTTTGGTGAGATCTTAATAAATAATCTGCTTTCATATTATTCTGAAAAAGTATGTATCTCTAGAGGTAAGATACATAACTTCAAATAACTACCTTGCAGCCATTTAATAAAATGTTTTAAATATGCAAAAACATAGATTGTTTTAAAAAGTAATGGAACAATAAAAAATTTAGAACTATATATAGGAATTTTATGCTAAAGCTTTTGTGAACTATTAAAGTGATATTTAGTTCCCTGTGTTTATAAGTCTAAAATAAAGAACTTTATGTTTTACTTTTATAAATTGCTCCTATATTTTAAATATGCTTAATAAATATCCATATGGATATGAAAATGTATGAATATACATAATCAAAATATCTAACTCTCTGCCTTTGAGATTTTAAATGTACTTCCTTTAATTATCAGATTTATTTTTATAACTAAAATGAAGTATTTATAAAAATTAGTAAGTAAGGAAAATTGTTTCCTATTCATTTTCAAAGACCTATGGTGGTGTATTTTGCACATTCCCTGTTTCTGATGCTCATGTCTACTTCTCTCCCCAAGAACGCAGTCCCCACTGCTGCCTTTAGGAGCATTTCTTATCCCAAAAGTTATTTATACCCTAGAGTTCCTAGCCACTGGTGAATCAGGGTCACCAAGAATCTGAGTATTTGTTTGTTTGTTTGTTTCTTTGTTTAAATGTGCTCATGTGCCAAAGGCCTCATATCTTCAAGTTCACTAAAAACCAAAACAAGGTCCTACACATTCTAGCTCTTTTTTTTCTTTTCCTTTTCATTTTTTAATTAAATTTATTGGGGTGAAATGGGTTAATAAGATTTATAGTCTTCACATGTACTTTTCTATAAAACATGATCTGTAGATTGCATTGTGTGCCTATAACCCAAAGCCAAATGATCTTCTGTCATCATATATTGTGTCTTTACTGCCCCCACTAACTCCATTCCCCTGGTAACTACCATACTGTTGTCTGTGTCTATGACTTTTTGTTTGTTTGTCTTACTTGTTCACTTGTTGCTCTCACTTTTATATCCCACATATGAGTGAAATCTTATGGTACTTGACTCTGTCTGACTTATTTTTCTTAGCATGGTATTCTCAAGGTTCATGTTGACACAAGTGGCAGTATTCCATCTTTCCCTATGCCTGAGTAGTAATCCATTGTGCATATCTAACACACACATCATCTTTATCCAATCATCTCTTGAGAGGTGCTTTGCTTGTTTCCATGTCCGGGCCACCATAAATAATGCTACAATGAACATAGGGGTGCATACATCTTTGCAAATAAGTGTTTTCAAGTTTTGGGGGTAGATACCTGGAAGGGAAAATTGTGGATCATATAGCAATTCTATTCTTAATTTATTGAGATGATACCATACTATTTTTTCTTAGAGGCTGTACCAGTTGACATTCCCACAAGCAGTGAATATAGGTTCCTTTTTCTTCACAACTTCTCCAACAAATGTTATTACTTTCTTTATTGATAATAACCATTTTAACAAATGGCTATTATGTGAGGTGTCTCATTGTAATTTTGATTTGCAATTTTTTGATAGTTAGTGAAGTTGAGCATCTTTTCACATATGTTGGCCATTTGAATGTCTTCTTAGGAGAAATGTCCACCAGGTCCTCTGCCCATTTTGTAATTGGATTGTTTGCTTATTTGTTTAGCATTTTACTTAAAGGGAGTACAAGAAAATATTGCTTTCATTTAAAATGAGATCAAAATCATGTTGATAAAAATCTCCAAAATATTTTGAAGATGGAACACTCAGAGAAATCCTGCCTTTAAGTGTGAGTAAGGGTTCAGAAAAAAATAAGTGATTGGCAGTGCAACTACTTATCTCCACTAACACATGTCTGGTCAGCCTTTGTCACTCTGAGGATTTGGGGGGTTAAGTGACCATCTGAGATTATGATTGTCAGGGAGTAAGTATTTTATCTTTGTCATTTATCATCTAGTTCCAATGAGGTTTGCTTTTGAAAACTAAGATGATGTGACTTTTTAAAAAAATTCCTTTGTAAATTAAGGCAAGTAATTTTTTATTATTTTTCTTCTTTTTTTTAATCCTCACCTCAGGACTTTTGCTTTTCCTTTTTTCCACTACTTTTCAGAGAGAGTGGAAGGGAGGGAGAGAAGGGAGGAAGAGAGAGATACTTCAATGTGAGAGAGACCATCAACTGGCTGCCTTCCATATGTACGTCGACCGGGGTCAGGGAATGAACCCTCAAACCAATCATGTGTATTGTATCAGGTATCAAACCCACCACCTACAGTGCCCAGATGGACTCTCTAAATACTGAGCCATTCTGGTCAGGGCAAGGAAAGTAATTTTTAAGTAATGAGATATATATTAAAAATTAATAGACACCTAATTATGTATTTGTTAAATTAAAGATATCTCAATGTAACCAGAAACAGTGTTGTCAACATGTTATTCATATCTACAAAACATCTACACTAATTAAAGAGAAACATGCAAATTAACCACCACTTTGCCACTCAGCTACACTCACCAGCCAATCAGAGTGTTATGCAAATTAATCCTACAAACATAGCAGTTAATTTGGATAAGAAAGCCCCAAGACAACTGAAGATGGTGGCGGCCACCAAGCTGTAGCAAAAAGGAGGATTGGGTTGCTCCTGGTGATGGAGGAAGCCAAGCTTCATGCCAACTCTGGACTCCACTCATGGAGAGGCTGGGGGGCCTGGGTTGCTGAGGCAACCCAGGGTTCAATCTCAACCTGGGCTCTGCTCAAGGAGTGGCTGGGCCTGGGCTCCGCTCAAGGAGTAGCTAGTAGCCTGGGTAGCAGCGACCCACTCTCCTTGCCACACATTGGCCTCTGCTGAAAAGCTGGGGGAGGGGGGGCCGGGAAAGAGGGGCTGGGAGCAGCCGGAGCAAAGAAGCCAAGCCTTGCTGCTGTGGCCAGACCAAAGGCCTGAGTCCCAGGTGCCAGAGGAAAACTGGTGCCAGCAGCCAGGGGAAGGAAAGCCTATTGCACTAATCTTCGTGCAATGGACCACTAGTATAATCTAATAATAGAGAACATGCAAATTGACATCACCTCCACTATGCCCCAATCCACACCCACCAACAAATCAGAGCAATTATATGCAAGTTAATCCAATCAAGATGGCGGCCAGCAGCAACAGAGCTGGAGCAATGGGAGGCCTGGTTGCCCTGGTGATGGTGGAAGCCAAGCTTCCCACCTGCCCTGGCCTGCTGTGGCCTACACTCAGTGCAACAAAGTTTCTATTACAGAAAATAAATAAATTCCAGATTCCTGCTTCCAGCCAGCCTTTCTGGGTGTTTGGGTCACTGGGGGTCATGGCCAGCCTTCAAATAGCCATCAGCCCCTCACCCAAGATGGCCCCACCCTCATGGGGTTAGGGTCCCTTCTGGGGGCTTGCCCAGCCTGAAAACAGCCATCAGACCCTCACCCAGACTGGCCAGGCACCCCAGCAGGGACCCCCACCCTGCAGGGGCTCTGGTCAGCCTAAAAACACCCAATAGCCTCTCATTAGGCTGGCCACAGCCTCATGGGGTGAGGGTCACCACTGGGGGGCTTGTCCTGCTTGCAAACAGCCAACAGCCACTCAGCTAGACTGACCAGGAACTCCAGCAGGGATCCCCACACTGAAGGGGGTGTGGCCATTCTGAAAACAGCTTTCAGCCCTTCACCTAGGGTGGTCAAGCACCCATTGGGAACCCCAACTGTGACCTGGGACACCCTTCAGTGCAAACCAGTAATCCCCCACTGTGCACCAGTCTTCTATCCTATATAATAAAAGGGTAATATGCAAATTGACCCTAACAGCAAAACAACTGGGAATGACTGGTCACTATGACACACAATGACCATCAGGGGGAAGAAGCTCAATTTAGGAGCTGCCCCCTGGTGGTCAGTGCACTCCCATAGGGGGAGCTCTGCTCAGCCACAAGCCAGGCTGACATCTGCCAGTCCAGAGGTGATGGTAGGAGCCTCTCTAGCCTCCTCAGCAGCACTAAGGATGTCTGACTGCAGCTTAGGCATGCTCCCCGCTGGCAAGTGGACAACCCCGGAGGGCTCCTGGGCTGCCAAAGGGATATCTGACTGCCAGTGTAGGCCCGTTCCTCAGGATTGGATGTAAGCCAGCAGGTGGACATCCCCCAAAGGGTCCCAGACTGTGAGAGGGTATAAGCTGGGCTGAGTGACCCCCACTAATGCACAGGGCAGCTCTTTGGGGTCCTTATTTTAGTAGGATAAAAGAAACTAAGTGAAACTATTTGTAGAAACTATTTTTGTGCACTGGGCCTCTAATACATATTAAAAGCCTTATATGCTAAATGTCTAATTGTCCCGTCATTGGGTTGTCTGTTCAATCAATCAAAGTGTAATATGCTAATGGTATGCTAAGGCCAATCAACTGGTCACTATGACGTGTGCTGACCACCAGGAGGCATATGCTCAAAGCAGGAGCTGACCCATGATTGTCAGTGTGTTCCCACAGTAGGAATGCTGCTCAGCCAGAAGCCAGGCTCATAACTGGCAAGTGCAGTGGTGGTGATGGGACTATCTCCTGCCTCCACGGCAGCACTAAGGATTTCCCAATGATAGCTTAAGGCCACTCCCAGTGTGGAGCAGGCCTAAGCCATCAGTCAGACATTCCCTGAGAGGGGGCAGGCCAGACCGAGGAACACCCCTCCCTGAGTGCATGAATTTTGTGCACTGGGCATCTAGTGTATATATATAGTGGAGGGAGAGAAAGAGAGAGAGAGAG
>PVJC01045763.1:0-13587 GCA_004026665.1 Murina feae
TCCCCAGTGGCGACACATACACACACACACACACACACACACACACACACACACACACACACAAAAGGCGTCTGGCAGACTGGGGCCATCATAGGACATCCACTGAGGGGTCCCAGACTGTGAGAGGGCACAGGCCGGGCTGAGGGACTCCCTCCACCCCGAGTGCACAAATTTTTGTGCACCGGGCCCCTAGTATATATATAAAACATGAAGACACCAGCAGTAGTATGGTGATAGTCAGAGAGAAAGGGTATGAAGGATAGGTGGAGTTGGACAAAGTGGTGGAAGGGGATGGGGACAGAAAGAGACTTTGTTTTGGGTGATGGATGCACAATGCTTTGTTGAGTTGTACACTTGAAACCTGTATGGTTTTGTGAAGCAATGTCACCCTAATAAATTCAATATGCAACTCTCCTATAAAAACAAAACAAAAACAAAAAACAAAACCCTAAGCCTTTCTGGTAGTTATTTTGAAGATCTAAAGATATGATGAATACAAAAGTGCCTTGAAAATAAACATAACGTGATCAGGTTTAATTACCTCTAAGAACACTTTCAAAACCTTTTCAGATTTTTGATTATGTGATTCCATGTGAAGGATAATGAATGATTCAGTCTTACATATTACACAAGGAACACTAGTTCAATTAGATCGTAGTAGATTTTTTTGGGGGGGAGGGAAATGGTTCTGAGATCTAATAAGCATGGATGATGCTGGGTTAAAGCTAAGCAGGTCTCTACTAAATACCTTCTTTTTCTTCTTTTTTATTATTTATTTATTTTATTCTCTAAAGTTTTACTTATATCTCCTTTTCCCCCAATTGAACCCCCATCCCAGCCACTCCCACCTTAGGAAACCTCCCACCGCCCCAGTGTCTATGTCCATTGGTTATACTAATAAGAATGCATACAAGTCCCTTGGTTGCTCTTTAACATCCCCCTTCCCTGCTATTTGTCTCTGGATCTATTCTTGTTCATCAAATTATGTTGATCATTGTATCCCACATATGAGTGAGATCATGTGATATTTATCTTTCACTGGCTGGCTTATTTCACTTAGCATAATGCTCTCCAGCAAATGGTAAAATGTCCTTCTTTTCTATAGTGGTGTAGTATTTCATTGTATAGATGTACCACAGTTTTTTAATCCATTCATCTGCTGATGGGCACTTAGGTTGTTGTGAACAAACTCTCCAAAAATTCATCTGAAATAAAAAAAATACCCTGAATATCCACAGCAATCCTGAGAAAGAAGAACAAAGTTGGAGGGATCACAATATCAGATATCAAGGTATATTACCATTTCATGGTTCTCAAAACTGCCTGGTACTGGCACAGAACAGATATATAGACCAATGGAACAGAACAGAGAACCCAGAAATCAATCCAAGCCATTATGCTCAATTAATATTTGACAAAGGAGGCAAGAACATACAATGGAGTTAAGACAGTCTCTTCAATAATGGTCCTGGGAAATTTGGTCAGATACATGTAAAAAATATGAAACTAGATCACCAACTTACACCATACACACACACACACACACAAAAGAAAAAAACCTCAAAATGTCTAAAGGAATTAAATTTAAGATGAGAAACCATAAAAATCCTGCAAGACTCCATAGTAGCAAAAGCAGACATATGTCATAGCAGTATCTTTACCGACACAGTTCCTAGGGCAATGGACACTAAGGAGAAAATAAACAAATGGGATTATATCACAATAAAAAGCTTCTGCACAGCAAAAGAAACCATCAGTAAAACAATAAGAAAGCCCACTACATGGGAGAACATATTTGCCAATGCTATTTCAGATAAGGGTTTAATCTTCAAAATTTACAGAGAACTCATACAAGTTTACAAAAGGAAGATAAAGGATCCAATCAAAAAATGGGCAAAGGACCTACATAGAAACTTTTCCATAGAGGGCATACAGAAAGCAGAGATATATGAAAACATGCTCAAAGTCACTAATCATCCGAGAGATGCAAATTAAAACAACAATAAGGTACCATCTCACACCTGTCAGAATGACTATCATCAACAAATCAATAAGTGACAAGTGCTGGCAAGGATGTGGAGAAAAAGGAACCCTTGTGCACTGCTGATGGGAATGCAGACTGGTGCAGCCACTGTGGAAGACAATATGAAGTTTCCTTAAAAAGTTAAAAATAGAACTCCCATTTGACCCAGTTTTCCCACTTCTAGGACTATATCCCAAGAAATCAGAAACACTAATCAGAAAGGATATATACACTCTGATGTTCATAGCAGCACAATTTACAATTGATGAAAAACTTCTCAGAGCCTTTATTTGTATCTAGAAACTCTAGAGAAGAAAGGACTGGCAATATTTTGTAGATAAATGATAGCCATGCAAATTGCTCCTGTCCATTGGCATGCAAATGAATTCTGTCCAATGGAGAAACAATTGATTTCCCTTTGTGGGGACAAAAATGGATCTGGGTCTATTTCTCAAAAGCATTTAGCCATTGGACTTATTCCTATGGACCATGAAATACATTTTGTAACTGTTTAGATTAGTCTGAAAAGATAAGTCTGCCAGTCTCTACGTTACTCCATCAGCTTTCTCAATGGGCCCTCTGTATGCCTCTTTCATAGCTAATTATGTGGTAAGTTTTTAGGTATATGAAACAAGAAATTCAAATAGCTGCCAAATTTTGAGTATAGTTTAGGCTCAGTTGTAATTTTTATTGGATTGACCTCTGGGAAAGTCATGATGTGTGTTCAAGTGTGTTCTAGTACTTCCTACATGTGGATACCCAGAGATCTTGTTAAAAATAAATTGTTTCTTTAATCATAGAAGGCCATAGAATCTGCATTTTACCAAATTCTTCAAGTCAGTCTTCAGGACATGAAAAAAGTGACAGGATCACTATCATGTGCTTCATAAAAGGGAAGGTAGAGCAATGAAATTACTATGACTTCTATTGCATTTCAGAAAGCTTTACAGAAATTAGGTGGATTTGGGTCAAAATTTTCTTTATTGGTGATATTTCCAATGTCTTATCTAAGAATACTTCTATCTGTAGCTATATTTCTTTAAAAATATACAGTATAATTAGCTTTATAAGTCTTAATTGCAGCTATATATTTTTCCTACTCGCCACTATACTCACTTTGCATATATGGATATAACTTCTTTAGAGGCAAGATGGCATTGGACCAGAATGCCCTAAAGTACCTACATCAAGGCAGAGAAACATGAATGCATGAAACATGTATTGGTTGCCTCTCTCATGAGCCCTTACTGGAGATGGAATCAGCAACCTGGATATGTGCCCTGACCAGAAATTGAGCTCACCACTTTTTAGTGTACCAGAAGATGCTCCAACCAACTGAGTCACACTGGTCACGGCCAGAATGTTGGTAACTGTTTTGAGGTAGAGTTGTTTATTAAAGATAATTTATGATTTTGTGGTAGACTAGTGGTGCTTTAGAAATAATGGGAATTGGTCAAATTTAAGTAGGCATGAAGAACAGGTAAGTAAGTGGCAATAGATCACATAGGAGCTTTAGAATATATGAATTGTGGTTAAGGAAACTCTGTGCTATTCCCAATAATATCAGTTTTTCTCTTTTAAGGGGTGTTCATATTTTAACTAATAGATTAGCCCCTAGATGAAGTGATATGGTACAATTTATCTTTTGGTGTTCATTCATGCTCAGGATAAACCACAGGTATTAAATTACTTTCAACTCCTAATACGTAAAAATTTAGTGATTCTTTGAATCGCTGGTTAAGGCTGTATTTGTTATTGAGAACATGGTACATTTTTCCACATTAGTTACTTAGAGAGTAGTCTACATACAGTTATGCAAAACATACTGAGTCTGAAACTAAACATTCTGAATCCTAGCAGAAAACTGCGGGAATTTTTTCTTAAAGGAAGCTTTTTAAAAAGTGTAATGGAGATACATGGAATATATTTAGTTCACAATTGTATACAAATGGAAAGATGTCAATCTTTCAACAACACATTAGCACAGTGGGTACCAAATTTCAGTGAGCTGAACTAAAGTATCATATCCCCTGTGCTCTTAAAATAAAAATTCTGTAGCCACAAAAAAAGGCAGTTCAAACAAATTCAGTTGTTACACTGTGAGTTGTTCTTGCTTGTCACATCACATAACAAGATTTTATAAAGCTTAATGGGATGTAAACACTGTTATGCCACACATGTGCAGAAGAGAGACAACTCCATTTATGATACATCTATTTTATAACAATGAGATGTAATTGAAATAGAGCAAACAATTTTCTCCTTCCAGCCAGCCAGTGATATGTTTCTCCCATATAGGGAACATGAAGAAAGATACTACACAGGCTAAAGAAAAGATAAGAAGTAGGCTCTTCTTTCTAACAGCATATGCAACTCTTTCAATAGGTATCAAATAATTACCTATTGTGTGTCAAACCAGTGAAAGAGAGAGAGATGGTGAAGGTACAAATACAAATCAAGCAAACATCCTGCTTTCAATGAACTCATTATCTTGTATGGGATTCAGAAAAAGAAGAAAAAATACTATAGTAATGTATAAAAGACTGGGGAGCACAGGATAATAATCAGCTCAGTTAAGGCAACTCAAGAAATATTCTATTGAAAAAGGGATATTTGAAATGGGTATCTAAAATTAGTGACTTCTTATTTCACTCAAAAACAATAAAAACTAAATTAAATAACTGAGACTTCATTGAGGAAAATGAACAGAAAATTTCTACACTTTACATTGAAACTACTTGTGATTTTTATTTTAAATGGTTTTCTTGTTGAAATATGTGTCAATGAAATTAAATTTGGAGTAAAGAGTCTTTCAATAGATCATACTGGAACAACTGAATGGTAGAATGAACCCTTATTTCAGACTTGCCCCAAATTTTCTATTTGGATCATGGATATAAACATAAATTCTATAATTCATACAGTTTTTGAGGAAAATAGACAATAACTTTGTAACCTGAGGGAGGCAAAATTTCTCTTTTAAGGATACCAAAGGTAATAAATGTAAAAGAAAACTGATGAATTGGGTTTCACCAAAATTAAAACTCTTTTCATGGAAAGATACTGTTAAAAAATATTAGTGTAGGCATAGATTGAGAGAAAATATTTATCATGCAGTCAAGTTTTGTAATGTGGAGTAGTTATATTCTATAGTCAACATTTATCCTAATATATAAAAAGCCAGGGGCCATCAGTACCAAAATAACCAGAACATTCAATATGAACATTGAATTAGCAAATACTTACCTATTGCTCCTAGAGGAAATTCAAGGTTACTTTCCTATTATCTTGAGCTTATAGTAAAAACATTTTTGTCAACAAATCAATACATAAGATCAGTTTATATGTTTCTGTTTAAATATATATTATTTAATACTAGAGCCTGGTGCTCAAAATTCATGCATGGGGGATAGGGGTCCCCTCAGCCCAGCCTGCACCCTCTCCAATTGAGGACCCCTCGGATATTGGGCCTAAACCAGCAGTTGGACATTCCTCTCACAATCCAGGACTTCTGGCTCTTAATTGCTCACCTGCCTGCCTGCCTGATCACCCCTAATGTATGGTGACCAGATATTCCACTTTTGGCGGGACAGTCCCAATTTTTAACAGTTTGTCCTGTGTCCCGCAGCATTTTCAAAAAGTCACAATTACTCTTTGTAATAATTTAAGTAATAATAAAAAAAAAAGAAAAAAAGAGCACCCCCCCCCATCAAGGGTGTACTGCTTTAAATCTGGTCACCTTACCCTAATGGCCTCTGCCTGCCTGCCTGGTTGCCCCCAACTGCCCCCTGCCAGCCTGGTCACCCCACACAGCCTGCTGTTCGGTCGTCCATCTGGTTGTTTTGGTCATGATGGCCCCTGGCTTTCTTTTTATTATATTTTATTGATTTTTTATAGAGAGGAAGGGAGAGGGATAGAGAGTTAGAAACATCGATGAGAGAGAAACATCAATCAGCTGCCTCCCGCACACCCACTACTGGTACATGCCCTTGACCGGAATCAAACCTGGAACCTTTCAGTCCGCAGGCCGATGCTCTATCCACTGAGCCAAACCAGTTAGGGTGGCCCCTGGCTTTTTACATATTAGGATAAATAGTGTTTATAAATTAACATTGAACTCACAGCCATCAACACTAACTCATGCCTGAATAGAGCTTATTTGACAAATACATTTTCACCATAAGATGCATAACAGATTTCTGTCACAAACACAAGACTACACTTGGGGCCACTGTAAACAGTGAAATTTGCAAAAATGTGGTACTAAATACCCTTCAAAAAGATACTTATTTATAGTATGAGAGCTGAAACTGAAATGAGAGGGTCTCTAGGATGATGTTAAGTCAGGTGACTCAAGTTTTTCACCACTCTGCATGTATGTGAATGACTGCAAAAGTGCAGTGAGTATTGATTTTGGAATTACGAACAAATTTTAGTGAGTAGGAAGAGCATTACAAATATAAAATCTATGAGAAATAAGGAGCAATTGCATATGTCTCTGAATATGTAATGGGGTCTTTGATTTTTAGTAAAATCAGGAAAAGGCAAAACAGCCTGATACTGGCATAAGAACAGACATATAGATCAATGGAACAGAATAGAGAGCCCAGGAATAACCCCACAACTATATAATCAATTAATATTTGACAAAGAATACAAGAACATAGAATGGGGTAAAGACAGCAATAAATGGTGTTGGGAACATTAAAAAGATATGTGCAAAAACACACCAACACAGCTGGACCAACCTCTTACACTATATAAAATAATAAACTCAAAATGGTTTAAAGTCTTAAATGTAACACTCAAAACCATAAAAAATGTAGAAGAAAACATAGGCAATGAAATATTGGACATTTCTCTTAGTAATATTTGTCTGATATAGCTCCTCAGGAAATGGAAACAAAAGAAAAATAAATAAATGGGGCTATATTAAAGTAAAAGGTTTTTGCACAGCAAAGGAAACAATCAACAAAACAAAAAGACAACTTACTGAATGGAAGAACATATTTGCTAATGATACATTTTCTAAGAGGCTAATATCCAAATTTTACAATGAACAAACAAACAAACAAACAAACCACCAAACAACCCAATTAAATAATGGGCAAAGGACCTAAATAAACACTTCTCCAAAGAATACAAATATGGTCAATTAACACATGAAAAGATGCTCAACATCACTAATCATCAGAGACATGCAAATTAAAACCACAATGAAATATTACCTCAAACCTGTCAGAATGGCTATCATCAATAAATCCACAAACAATTGTTGGTACTGATGGAGAAAAAGGACCCCTCATACACTGTTGGTGGGAGTGCAGAGTGGTGCAGCCACTGTGGAAAACAGTATGGAGGTTACAAAAAAAATAAATAAAAATGGAACTGTCTTATGACCCAGCCATTCCATTTGTGGGTATGCATCTGAAGAAACCAGAAACACCAATTTGAAAGAATATATGCACTCTTATGATCATTGCAGCATTGTTTACAATAGGTAAGATATAGAAGCAACACATTTGTCTATCAGTAGATGAGTGGATAAAAAGCAGTGGTACATATACACAATGGAACATCATTCAGCCATAAAAATGAATGAAATCTTACTATTTGGGACAGCATGGAAGGACCTAGAGGGTATTATACTAAGTGGAATAAGCCAGTCAGAGAAAGACAAGTAGCATATGATTTTGCTTATATGTAGAATCTAAAGAACAATATAAACAAACAAACAAAATAGAAACAGACTCATAGATACACAGAATAGACTGATTGTTGCCAGAGAGAGTAGGATTGGAGCTGGGTGAAAAATGTGAAAGAATTAAGAAATACAGATTGGTAGTTATAAAATAATCACAAGGATGTAAAATACAGCATAGGGAATATAATCAATAATCTAATAAAAAAGAAACATGCAAATTGACCATACCTCCTCTATACGCATAAGTCATGCCCACAAGCCAATCAGGATGGGATACGCAAATTAACCTAACTAAGATGGCAGTGGCCATGGAGCTGGAGTGAGCAGGAGGCTTCGGTTGCCCCCAGCAATGGAGGAAGCCAAGCTTCCCACCTCCCCTGTGAGCCCAGCGCTCTGCTCAAGGCAACAAAGTTTCTATTATAGAAGATAAATAAATCCCAGATACCTGCTTTCAGCCCATGGCTGTGGCCAGCCTGAAAATGGCCATCAGCCCCTCACCCAGGCTGGCCAGGCACTCCGGCAGGAACCCCCACCCTGAAGGGACTGTGGGCAGCCTGAAAATGGCCTTCAGCCCCTCACTCAGGCTGGCCACACCCCCAGGGGGTGGGGGTCCCCGCTGGGGGGCTTGGCCAACCTGCCAACAGTCCTCAACCCGCACCTGTGTACCAGACCTCTATCCTATATAATAAAAGGGTAATATGCAAATTGACCCTAACAGTAGAACCACTGGGAATGACTGGTCACTATGACACATACACTGACCACCAGGGGACAGATGCTCAATGTAAGAGCTGCCCCCTGGTGGTCAGTGTGCTCCCACAGGGGGAGCTCTGCTCAGCCACAAGCCAGGCTGCCAGCTGCCAGCACAGCATTGATGGCGGGAGCCTCTCCTGCCTCCTCAGCAACACTAAGGATGTCCGACTGCAGCTTAGGCCTGCTCCCCGCTGGCAATTGGACATCCCCGAAGGCTCCTGGGCTACCAGAGGGATGCCCAACTGCCAGCTTAAGCCTATTCCCCTAGGGAGTGGCCCTAAGCTGGGAGGTGGACATCCCCCGAGGGGTCCCAGATTTTGAGAGGGTGCAGGCCGGGCTGAGGGACCCCCCCCAGTGCACAAATTTTTTTGCACCAGGCCTCTTGTATTATAATAACTATGTATTGTGCCACATAGGTACTGGAAATATCAGGGAGAACACTGTCAAGTATGTGATTATCTAGCCACTATGCTGTATACCTGAAACTAGTACAAAATCATATTGAATCTAAACTGTAATTGAAAAAATAAATAAATAAATAAATAAATAAATAAATAAATAAATAAATAATAAACGGCAAAAGTAATCCATGATTATAGAAATCAGAGCATTGTTTTCTGTCCTGTAGGACATGTATTTTTCTAAGATGATAAAAATGTTTTCTATCTTGATTAGGGTGATGATTTGAATTTATAATTTTTTAAAATGTATAAAACTGTACATTTGTTATTTGTAAATAATACACCAGTAAAAGAAAACATTGAAGATAGAATATTTTTCCATCATATTTATTTCAACCTAAATGTCATCCTATTTAAAGTGCCTCTTATTCAGTATATAGTTCACCTTTCTTAGTTTAATCAATCTAAAATCTTTTTCTTTTACTTGGATTGTTCACTCTAGTTTCCTTTAATGTGAGTCTAGGATAATTAAAGTTTTAATCCTATAGATGTGTTGTTTATTTGTTCCACCTGATCTTTTTTCAATTGATTCCTGTCATTCTGCTTCCTTTTGGACTAATAAGTGATTCTTTTTCATTATTCAATTTTTTTCATTTACTTTAAATTTTCATGATGTTATGTTAATCTTATAGGGTTCCATTGTGGTTAAGATATGTAATAATGACTTATTATAGTCTAACTTAAGCTAATACTTTTTACTACCAGGGGAAAAGGGCTTAAAAGAGTTTACCTTCATTTATTACTTCCTGTTGTTTGACCCAGGTTTGTTCTATAATTTACTTCTATGTATACCATAAATCTCTTAAGAAATTATTGTTATAGCTGTTTTAAACAGCCAAATTTAATTTATATTTATCCACATATCTTCCACTTCCATTCTTCTTAACAGTAAAAATAAAGAAGGCCTTTCAGGACCCACCCATTTCTAGCCAGTCTCTCATTTCATATTAACTCATTCTATATTTTCATAATTATGACCCTAACAAATATTTTTGTTCTTCTTTTACTTGCTTATCTTCTGCATATCGCTAGGAGCAACAAAAGATCCATGAGAGTGAATGTGTGTATGTGCAGCACCTACCACAGTCCTAGAGTCATTGGTGATCAATCAATATCTGTTAAATGACCTGAGCATTTCAGCTTTGCCTTTGAGCCTTTCATCTTCAAGTTTCCATCCCCAAACTTCTATAAATTCTCTGACTTTTGTTATACAATCTCCAAGAAAGGTTGAAAAGCCTGGGGTTAATGAGGGAGAGCAAAAAGAGAGGACATGGTCAGAGGTGACCAGTTACTTTCCATAATGAAAGACACAGAGGTAGAGGAAGAAGAATATATTGGGCACTTGGGAAAATTGGGTTATCTTGGCATGCCTTGTCAGGGTTGATGTTGCAGTGGAAACTTCTAGTTGAGGAGTTTACTGTCCCTCTCAGAATAGCCCCTTTGGAAGCATAAGCTATATTTCAGAGGCTCCTACAGAAAGCCTCCTGTAGGTCTTGGGGACCATCTCTTCAGCACTTCCTCCCCTTCTCTTACACATTAACTAGTTGTCTTGTTGTGTATTCTAGGAATGTAGATGGGTACATTGGAATAAATATGCATGAAAAGGTCCTCTTAATAAATGGACCTCTGAGAAGCAGACTTCAAGAAAATTGAACATAAAAGGGAAAGAAGTGGGGAGAGCTCCTTAGCTTCAGGACACCCTCTGAGCTATGCTACCTAAGACAACAATTAAGTTCCTTTGGGATATTAAGATGTTTGGTATGAATGCCACTGAGAGTACTATCCAGTGTAGATACGTCTCTCATTAGCAATCCTATATAATAAAAGGCCAGCCACCATAAATGTAATGACCGGAATGACTAGAGACCAGAACCACCACAGGCCCTTGCTGGGCTGACCCCTCCCCCAAGCAAGTGGTTAGGGGCGATCAGGCAGGCAAAGTGGTTAGGGGTTATCAGGTAGGCAGATAGCCCTTTGCTGTGTTGACCTGCCCCCCAGCCAAGAAAGAGGGAGGCCCAAACCACCAGTGGCAACTCTGTGGCAGGTGTGCACCTGGCCAGCAATCATCCCGCAGAGGGAGGCCCAGGCCTGTCACCTGCAGAAGGAGGTTACTGGTGGCAGGGGAGGGGGACAGTGCTACACAGATGGCAAGCAGTGGCAGCAGCAGGGGTGGGGCCAGCTGCCTGTAGCCAGGGGAAGGAAAGCCCCAATAGGTCCTGATCTCAGGGCAGGCCTAAGGACCCTCCCCAAGGGGTCCCAGATTGTGAGAAGGTGCAGGCCAGTCTGAGGGACCCCCCTTCAAGTGCACAAATTTTTGTGCACCATGCCTCTAGTTTATGATTAATTAGATGGGCTGTTTCTCTGTGAATATCTATGAAATAACCTAACATTGCCTGAATTGTCCTTCTTTTGTCTCCTAGTTCTTGCTCATATTTACAGATTATTATTTGGACCTGGAGATGAAGTGGCTATAACTTGGAGAGGAGCTGGAAGATGTGGGACAGAAAGGGCTGGTGAGGATGTTTGAGGACCACATTCCTTCTGTGGCCTGAAAATCAGTCTGTAAACCTGCATCAGAGGCAATGGATGCACACATAGGCAGGGATGGAGGAGGGAGGGTAGTAGGGAGGGTAAAGCTCAGGTTTTTGCAAGAGGGAAGGCATATGACCTTTGCCAGGCTGATCATTCCAGGAGGTGGGATAAAAGTTGTCTGGAAGTATTATGCTAAAGAAAATAAACCAGTTAGAGAAAGGCAAATATCATACGATCTCACTCACATGTGGAATCGGATGAACAAAGTAAACTGATGAACAAAATATATCCAGATACCTGAAAGCATGGAACAGACTGACATATCTCAGAGGAAAAGAGATAGAGGGCTAGGTGGGAAGAGATTAACCAAAGAACAACATATAGGCATGTATACACAACCCATGGACAAGGACAATAGTGTGGTGAAGACCTGGTGTGTACTGGTGGGCAGTACAAGGTGGAGGGATGAGGTCAACAGGGAATAATTAAGTGGGGGGGGGGGCATTTATGATACTCTCAACAATAAAGATAAATTTTTAAAAAATTAAAATTGCCTGTGTTGGGTGAGCAAGATTCTCTTCCCTCCCAGTGCTGAGTAGAAGGAAGATTCTTGACCTCTACTTCCAAGCAAACTCTGAGCTCTCTGACTTTCCTGTATCCTAGTTCCTAGGAGGAGCTTGCATTGTTATACTGTGATTTTTAGTTAAGGTAAGTGATTCTGGAATAAGAAAATTCTTGGAGTACTTTTCTATTCTGATCTCATTTCCAGTTGAATTAAGATATAGGGAAACATTTAAGTGGGCATCTAATTCTACTGTGGAAAAAAAATCAGGATATTCCTGTCCTGAGGACAAGAAAGGAGAAAGTCTTATTTCTTCGAGTTATACTCAGGGAAGGTGAGAGGACGGCCCTCTGGGTAGTGTGGAAGAGGAAGTATGGTGGGGTTGGCCTCCACAGGTGTTTGAAGAAATTCTACAAACTGAAAGCAGTTTATACAACTTTGTTGTCACCATATGAATGGGATTGAACTTAGTGCCCAGGAAACACACTTGGTGAGTCATCACTGCATTTGCTTTAATTGTCTTTCTTTACATATTGTGTGAAGAAAGGAAGGGAGATGGAGCAGCTCAGACCTCCAAAAATGGGGAAATGCCATTTTGTCTTTACTTTTCAATTGTGTGTGTGTGCACATGTGTGGGTATATAGATGGTGAAGGGGAAGGAGGGAGGGAGGAGAAAGGGAGAGAGAGAGAGAGAGAGAGAGAGAGAGAGAGAGAGAGAGAGAGAGAGGGAGAAGAGAGAGAAGAGAGAGAAGGGGAAAGAAGAGAAGATGCCGAGACAGGACTGAAGCCCAGAGACCATCTGTGGACATCAGACCTTTATGTCTGGGAAGCAGGTGCTACATTTTACATCCTTGTGTTAAGAATGGGGGATATCTTGTTCCAAAAAACAGCTTTATTTTTTTTAATTTAAATTCTTTATTGTTTAAAGTATTACATGAGTCAATTTTTCCCCCCATTGACTTCTCCCCGGATGTTCTCACCCCCCAGCACATACTCTCAACCTCCACCCTCCTGTCTGTGTCCATTGGTTATGCTCAAATGCATGCATACAATTCCTTTGGTTGATTTGTTACCCCCTCACCCCCTGCCTTTCCTCATGGGTTGGACAGTCTGTTCAATGTTTCTATGCCTCTGGTTCTGTTTTATTTTTAAACTAGGGGCCCGGTGCACAAAAATTTGTGCACTGGGAGGCGGGGGGGGGGGGTTGTCCCTCAGCCCAGCCTGTGCCCTCTCCCGGTCTGGGATCCTTCTGGGGATGTCCACCTGCTGGTGTGCCTGGCCAGCCTGGGTGAGGGGCCAATGTCTATTTGCAAGCTGGCCAAGCTCCCCAGTGGAGACCCTCACCCCAGGGGGTGTGGCAAGCCTGGGCGAGGGGCTGAGGGCAGTTTTCAGGCCGGCCACAGCTCCCACTGACCCTACGGGCCACCCGCCTGGGAAACTGATGGTTGGGTGGCACTGTCCACCCCATGGCCTCCTGGGTGGGGGCCGCGGGGTCCGGCCACCTGTTCCCCGCGCCCTGGAAGGCTCCTGCCTGGGAAGCCATGGGTGGGGA
>PVJC01045764.1:0-13580 GCA_004026665.1 Murina feae
CACGAGGGGGGTTTTCCCTGCTTTCTGGTGGCTGGAGGAAGATGGGCAGTAGGCAAGCTTGGGAGGCAGGCCGCCCGCAGCCCTGGCCACGCTCAAAAAAGAGAACAACATGCAGGGGAGGGCAAGAGTCTGAGAGATCAACATAGAGGGGGTGCCTGCTCCAAGCCTCCACGGTGTGCCTGGGGGCAGGCCCCCAGCAAGTAGACACACACAGGAGGACTGCTCCGAGCCTCAGATGCAGCTGGGGGCAGGTCCCCAGTGGTGACACACACACACACACACACACACACACACACACACAAAAGGCGTCTGGCAGACTGGGGCCATCATAGGACATCCACCGAGGGGTCCCAGACTGTGAGAGGGCACAGGCCGGGCTGAGGGACTTCCTCCACCCCGAGTGCACAAATTTTTGTGCACCGGGCCCCTAGTAAATAAATAATTAGCAGACATCCTAAGCTATTTTGACATACCTGGGTAAGATCTGCAGCTTGCTGTAAAATGCTTTTTCTTAACTCTTCTGCTCTTTTTACGTGAAAAGAATTACTTTGACTCTGGATGACAAAGACAATTCCTTTCAAATCTAGAACCAAAAAAGAAAAAGTTTTCAGGTATTTATTTTTTGACAACTGAAATGTTCTTGAAAACAATTTTAAACTCCCATCCGCCCCCCTCCCCAGTCCCCGCTGCAGGAAATAAACTCTTAAAGGGAAAACTCAATTTATACATAATTCTAGTGATAAAATATCTTTTGAAATTAATCTCCTAAATTTCTTTCCCAGAAGTTAGCAAGTAAATGAGCTCACTGTACTAGACCAAGTCTATGGTAACCAACTATGGATTTGTCCTGCCTCTGTCAAAAAGAATGACTGTAAACACAGGAAAGTGTGAAAACGTTTAGAACACTACCTCCCTAGAAGCTGAAAAATCTTGTTTGCAAGTAGCCTTTTGACAATTCACACATAATCAATCCTACACTGTGTTGTTACCTATTATGGGTTGAATTGTGTCCCCAAACTTCCTAGATTGAAGTCCTAATCCCCAGGATCTGAGAATGTGACCTTATTTGGAATTCAGTCTTTACAGAGATCAAGTGTGGCCTTGATCCAATATATTTGGTGTCTTTATAGAAGGAGGAACTGTGAACAGACAGAGAGGAACGCTGATGTAAAGACATAAGAAGAAGATGGCCATCTACAAGCCAAGGAGAGAAGCCTTGGAAAATGCCAACCTTGCTAACACCTTGATTTTACACTTCCAGCCTCCAGAACCATGAGACAAAATTCTGTTGTTTGAACCATATAATTTGTGGCACTTAGTTTCTGCAGCCCTAGCAAACTAACACACTACCTCAAGACTGTTCTGGCTGGCCCTACAAGGTGACATTCAATGGTGATTGCATATGTCCCATGAGTTTACAAATAAATAACTCAGTCACCCCAGCCCTATCTCACAAGCCAGAACTGAGCGTTCTCTCCAGGAAAACAGCCACAGTTCCACAGAAGCAAACTTTAGCAAAAAACTGTTGCATATAGCAAAAAAAGCTCACCTGTGATAAGACGGGCAGAATTTGCCAACACCCTAAAGACTCACTGGAAGGCGGCTGGCTTTTCTACAATGGCCAGCAGGGCAGAACCCCTGGAATGGCATGCCCACTCAACCAGAAGGACTATCAAAGGTCATCCTGAGTAGACATGGTGGTTCAGGCCCCACTATGGAGGAGCACATTGGCCTCCCCTATTGTGAGCTTGTAATAAAGAAGCAAATAGAAACTGCCACTGTGTCAGCACCCTGCCACCAGACAGTGGTGTTGGCAGAAGGCAGATGTCACATAAATTGTAACCTCCAGCCAGGTCTACAGCAAATGAATGTGGGGACCATCCTCCCCTATAATTTCATTCATTTACTCACTCATTAAAATATTAATACTATAAACAGCTCCACAGTAAGCCTTTTGGTCCTAAAAATAATCCCAACTGCTCTTTAAAACTCAATACAAAACTTAAAAGGAAATGCTGAACAATCTACTGAATAGACCTCATTGCTCTCTGATAGGAGTGTATTAGTATATAAATATAAAGACTCTACATATTGATCTTTACTTTAAGTCAGCTCTTGGCTCTATAAATTGGACACTGAAGGGCTTACATGCTGTTTTCTATTTCAATTAAAATGTAATTTTCCATCCACTACATCTGAAACATTAACAAGAAGCAAGAAATTTATAAGGATTTATGTTTGTAAAGAATTAAGGAAAAACTTCAGAGAAATTTTGAAATATTTAATAAAGTTGAAGATACACATTCCCAATGACCCAGAATTCTACTGCAATTCATCACATTGAGAAACTTCTCCCTCATGTGTAAAGGGGTCTATAGCAGGCATTCGCCCAGCAGAATGTGTAAAAGGAAAACACTGGAAGAAACTCATGTATGCACTAACAAGATACACAAATTGGAAAACAATTCAATAATAAAAATTAACTAGTTCTATGGGCATCAACCCAGATGAATATTGTAGATGAACTATACAGATAGAATGTTGAAAGGAGCACAAAGGAATAATTATATAAATCAATGGTTTATAAAAACATAAACACATAAAGTGGATATGTGCTTTATAGTATGCATCTATAGATACACATATCTGATGTGAGTTTAAGGTCACTTGAGAATGATAAACAACATACCTGGATAATGGTTCAAAGGCTTCAGTTGTGTTAATAGTATTTTATTTCTTAAGCTAGGTGATAGATCCATGGATGTTCATTATGTTATTCTTTGTAGCTTTTTGTGTGTACAAAATAATTCACAATGAAATTTTTAAGAAAGCAGATCCATGTGTCAAAGGCTAATGCTACGCTCACCACAGTAACCAACTCCTACCACTTCTGCCAGACCAGCAGAGCTCCAACTGTTTTCAGCTTATCCAACGCAGAAAAAAAGGCTTTGTAAGAAGAAAAATAAAAAATTTGCCCTCACATATTCAAGTCATGTTCTGTGAGTTGTATGTTGTTTTTTTCCTTAATATATTTTTATTGATTTCAGAGAGGAAGGGAAGAGAGATAGAAATATCTCTACTAATAAAAGGGTAATGTGCTAATTAGACCAGACATCCTTCTGGACATCCTTCTGGACAAAGCCACAGTGGCAGGGGCCAAGGCAGAGGCGGTTAGGGGTGACTAGGCCAGCAGGGGAGAGCACTTAAGGTCGATCAGGCCAGCAGGGGAGGGCAATTAGGGGCAACCAGGCCAGCAGGGGAGGGCAATTAGGGGCAACCAGGCCTAGAGGGGAGGGCAGTAAGGAGTGACCAGGCCGGCGGGGGGGGGGAGGGAGGAGAATGATCAGGCAGGCAGGCAGAGTGGTTAGGGGTGATCAGGCAGGCAAGCAGGTGAGCAGTTAGGAACCAGCAGTCCCGGATTGTGTGTCAGACATCCCACAAGGGGTCCCAGATTGGAGAGGGTGCAGGCCGGCCTGAGGGACACTCCTCCCGTGCACAAATTTCGTGCACCGGGCTTCTATTCAATGATAAGAGAGAATCATGGATCGGCTGCCTTCATCATATCCCCTACTAGGGATCAAGCCCACAAACTGGGCATATGTCCTGACTGGGAATAAAACTATGACCTCCTGGTTCATAGGTTGAAGCTCAACAACTGAGCCATGCTAGCTGGGCTATATGTCTTTTCTGCTAAGAAGTCATTCCCTTCCTGTTCCATGTGCTTCAACCTTGCATGCTATGTACACTCATTCAGCAAACATAGCTGAATCTCTATGAAGTGCAAAGATTATGTCAGCATGGTCCAGTGTACTGTTGATCAACTGTAGACTGGTGCAGCCACTATGGAAAACGTATGAAGCTTCCTCAAAAAAACTAAAAATAGAACTACCATAGGACCCAGGAATTCCACTTCTGAGTATTTATCCAAAGAAACCCAAAACACTAATTTGAAAAGATTTATACACCCCTATGTTTATTGCTGCATTATTTGCAGTAGCCAAGATATAGAAGCAACTTAGGTATCCATCAATAGACCAGTGGATGAAGAAAGATGTGGTACAATGGAATGTTACTTGGTCATAAATAAAAATGAAATATTACCATTTGCAACAACATGAATGAACCTAGAGGGTATTATGTTAAGTGAAATAAGTCAGTCAGAGAAAGACAAATACCATATGATTTCACTCATATGTGGAATCTAAAGAACAAAACAAAGCAAAAACACTCTTGTAGGAACAGAGACCAAAGGTATTGTTGCCAGAGGGTAGGGGATGAGAGGGTGGGTAAAAAAAGGTGAAGAGAACATAGTAATATTATGATAGTTTCCAATGAACAGATGATTGCTCAAATTAGTGTGGGGTTCATACTGCAAGGTATATAAATATCAAGTCATTATATTGTATACCTGAAAGTAATCTAACTAACATAATATTGTATGCTATCTACACTTAAATTTTAAAAATTAATTTTAAAGAAAGGAAGTAGGCTATCATACCACAAAGGCATGGGGCACTATGAGAACACAGAGGAGGGGGAGCCACTGCAGGGAGAGCTTCTAGAGGAGGTGTTTCCAGCTTCCATTAAAAAGCAGCCATTTTCTGTAGGCTTCAGCTCAGCGCGCTGCAGATCAGCAGCAGAGAGAGCAGTGCAGTCATCACTGAGCCACAGCAGCCTTTTATCTCTAGCATTCCTGAGTGGGTGATGAGGAAGTGCGACAGGCACTTCTGAGGCCAGGATGCAGGAACAAGTCAGTGATAAAGTTAGAGAAGGAGGCTGCCTCAGCCAGATCAGATCATGAAGGATTTACAGGCTTCACTCAGAGGACTCCAAATCAATAATTTTCAAATTTGAAACATGCTCAAGAACTGCCTGGGGCCCCAGAAAGAGAGACCCAAACCTTTACAGTCCTCCTCTCTCTTCTCTGCATGTCCTTAGGACAGTATTCTCATCTCTTCTAAGGGGAATTTAAGAACCTCACAGTTAGGTATGGCAAAGGAATAGGATGCATATGTGGGAGTTACAGATATTAAGGTAGAAAAGGGAAGGTGCTCCCACTTCCTAAAATCCTGATAATAATGACAGCCATAGCCCCTTCCAGAAGAGTACCAGTTTTGCACAGATTAATGCTAAAAACAGCCTATGTGCTTAAATCCCCGCTGTTCTGTAAATCAGCATCACTAAATATTTTCTTTTTTTATCTTTACTATTGAAAAATAGTACATATATCCCATTTTTTCTTCCATTGAACCCCTATAGCCCGCCCCTATCACCCACCACAAGTCTTCACCAGCCTATTGTCCATGTGTTTTGCATATATGCATACAAGTTCTTTGATCTCTTCCCAACCATACACCCACTGCCACCTTCCCTTTGAGATTCAATTGTTGGTGATCTGTTCTATGCTTCTATGTCTCTGGATCTATTTTGTTCATCAGTTTATTTTGTTCATTAGATTCCACATATGAGTGAGATCATGTGATACTTGTCTTTCTCTGACTGGCTTGTTTCACTTAGCATAATACTTCCAGGTCCCTCCATGCTATCTCAAAAGGTAAGAGATACTTCTTTTTTTACTCCTGCATAGTATTATGTACCATAGCTTTTTTATCCACACATATACTGATGGGCACTTGGGCTGTTTCCAGATTTTAGCTATTGTTGATTGTGATGCTATGAACACAGGGGTGCATACAGTCTTTCTGACTGATGTTTTGAGTTTCTTTTGATATATTCCTAGAAGTGAGATCACTGGGTCAAATGGAAGTTCCACATTTAATTTTTTAAGGAAAAAAAATCTTTCTTCTATAGTATCTGCACCAGTCTGCATTTCCACAAGCAGTATATGAAGATTCCATTTTCTCTGCATCCTTGCCAGTACTTATCATTTGTTGATTTTGTTGATGGTAGTCATTCTGACAGGTACGAGGTAATATCTCATTGTCATTTTAAATTGCATCTCTCTAATAAGTGACTTTGATCATTCTTTCATGTCTCTTGGACATCTGTGTGTCCACTTTGGAGAAGTGTCTATTTAGATCCTTTGTCCATTTTTTAATTGGATTGTTTGTCTTCCTTTTGTTAAGGTGTATGAGTTCCTTATATATTTTGGATATTAATCCTTTATCAGATGTATCATTGCCAAATATATTCTCCCAAACAGTGAGCTCCCTTTTCATTTTATTGATGGTTTCTTTTGCTGTGCAGCTTTTTATTTTGATGTAGTCCCATTTGTTTTTTTCTCCTTAGTTTCCTTTGCCCTCAGAGATGTATCAAACATATCCTAGCTAATAAAATAGTAATATGCAAATTGACCCTCACTCCATTACACCCACAAGCCATGCCCACCATCCAATCAGGAGTGAATATGCAAATTAACTCAACTAAGATGGTGGCACCCAGTCCGCATCAGCCCCGTAACTGAAGTAGCCAGGCCTATTAGCCAGGCAAGTGGTGGGAGTAGCAGGGGGGGGGGCCAAGGGGCAGAGCCATCAATCACAGGAACCTGGGAAGGGGCAGAGCTGGCCATCACAGTGGTCTTCTGCCCTGGCCTGTAGCCTCGGGCAGAGACCCCCAGCCTGGGAAGGGGCAGAGCCGACCATCGCAGGGGTTGAAGGGTCTTCTGCCCAGGCCTGCAGCCTTGGGCAGAGACCCCCAGCCTGGGAAGGGGCAGAGCAGGCCATCGCAGAGGTTGGGGGAGGGCTTTTACCCAGGCCTGCAGCCTTGGGCAGAGACCTCCAGCCTGGGAAGGGGTGGAACCAGCCATCGCAGGGGTTTGGGGGTCTTCTGCTCAGGCCTGCATCCTAGGCCAGAGGCTACAGGCCTGGGCAGGGGTGGAGCTGGGATTGGAGGGGCAGGAGTGGAGCCGGTAATCGGAGTGAACTACAGAGGAAACACCATTTCTTAATGCTCATTGGCTAAGCTCCCTGTATGCCACTGGGAATATTCTTAGTAACTTGGGTAATAAGAATCCCTAAAGGCATCTAAGATTTTTCCACCACACTCCTGGAGAAAAAAAATGAAGGTCCACCGTTGGAGGGCTAAGAAATGTCATATCCTGTCCTAGCCAGTTTGGCTAGTGCATAATGCCTCAGCCTGTTGACTGCAGGGTCTGGGCTCAATTCTGACCAATGGCATGTACCTAGGTTGCAGGCTCCTCCCTGGCCAGGTACCAGATCAGAGCTCATGCAAGAGGCAACCAATCGAAGTGTTCCTCTCACTTTGGATGTTTCTCTCTGTCTTTCCCTTCTCTTCCACATTCTCTAAAAATCAATTGAAACATATCTTCAGGTGAGGATTAAAAAAAAAGAAAGAAATGTCATATCCTATGAAAGATACAACTTGAAAATTCCTAAAGAAAGTTGTCATTTTTTCATGGTGAAGGGACTGGAGTCTGTGTTAATGAAAACACTTTGGTGGCTGCTGTGACTGGCAGTGGCTGCAGCAGCAGGGTGATGGGGCTGGTGGCTTCCCCTGATTAGCTTGGTCGCCTCCCACAAAGGGAGGCTAGACTGAGGCTTAGGCCCACTCCTCATGGGACGCAGGGAGCTGGGCCTAAGCCATCAGTAGGACATCCCCCAAGGGCTCCCAATATGTGGGAGGGGGCAGGCTGGGCTGAGGACCCCCCCCCCATGCATGAATTTCATGCACTGGACCCCTAGTTACTACAAGAAATGTCTGAGCTTTTGCTGCCTATGATTTCTTCTAGGATTTTAATGGTTTCAAGCTGTACATTTGTCTTTTATATATCCATTTGGAGCTTATTCTTATGTATGCAAGTTGGTTGTCTAGTTTCTTTGTTTTTTTCTTTCTTTATTTTATTTATTTGTTTAACTTCGTTCTTCTTTGTCAAGATTGCTGCAGCTATTCAGGGCCTTTCCTGGTTCTCTACAAATTTTTGGAGTATTTGTTCTAGGTAGTATTTGTTAAATAGGCTATTGATAATTTAATAAGGCTTGCATTGAATCTATAAATTTCTTTGGGCAGTATGGACATTTTAATGATGTTGAACCTACCAATTCATGAACATAGTATATTCTTCCACTTGTTTATATCTTCCTTTATCTCTTTTTTCAACATCCTATAGTTTTCTGAGTACAAGTCCTTTACATCCTTGGTTAAGTTCATTCCTAGGTATCTCAATTTTTTTGTTGTTCCTATATTAAATGGAATTGCTTTTTTGTTGCTATGGTAAATGGAATTCTCTTTCTGAGGATTTACTATTGGTGTACAAAAATTCCATTGATTTCTGGGTGTTAATTTTGTATCCTGTTACATTGCTGAATTCATTTATTAAATCTAGTAGTTTTTTGGTGGAGTCTTTAGGTTTTTCTACATACAATATCATGTTATCTGAAAATAATGACAGTGTTACGTTACTTCTTCCTTTTTTATTTTGATGCCTTTTATTTTTTCTTCTTGTCTGATTGCTGTGGCTAGGGCTTCCCATACTATCCTATCTAACAAAGAGAGAATATGCTAATTGACCTTCATGCCATTGCAAAGATGGTGGTGCCCACAGCCAATAAAGAGGAAATATGCTAATTGACTGTTCCACCCTCAAAGATGGCAATGCCCACAGCCAATAAGGAAGGAATGTGCTAATTGACTGCCCTGCCTTCAAAGATGGTGGCGCCCACAGCTAATAAGGAGGGAATATGCTATCTGACTGCCCCACCATCAAAGATGGTGACACCCACAGCCAATAAGGAGGGAATATGCTAATTGACTGCCCTGCCTTCGAAGATGGTCGCGCCCACAGCTAATAAGGAGGGAATATGCTATTTGACTGCCCCACATCAAAGATGGTAGCACCCACAGCCAATAAGGAGGGAATATGCTAATTGACTGCCATGCCCTCAAAAATGGCGGTGCCCACAGAAAAAAGATGGCAGTGCCCAGTCCCCTCAGCAACATGCCTGGCTCCAGAGTCCCCCAGTCCTCTCAGCCCCTTAGCTTCCCAGGCCAGCCCAAGAAACAGGCAAGCTTTGGATGGTGGCTGCCCAGACATCCAGGGCCAGCATGAGGCGCAGGCAAGCCTCAGATGCCACCCAGGGCCGCCCAAGGCTCAGGTAATCAGGACTGGATGAGGCTTGCACTGCCAGCAGTGGCAGCAGCAGAGGTGTGATGGGGGTGTCACCTTCCCCTGATCACTGGGTCATCTCCTGTAGCTGAGGACTCGACAAACTGTGAGTGGGGGCAGGCCAGGCTGAGGGAACCCCACTCCAGTGCAAGAATTTTCATGCACCAGGCCCCTAGTGTTGAATAAGAATGGTGAAAATGAACATTCCTGTCTTGTTCCTGTACTTAGAAGAAACAGTTTTAGTGTTTGCCTATTGAGTATGATGTTGGCTGTAGGTTTGCCATATATAGCCTTTATTATGTTGAGGCATGATCCCTCCATTCCCACTTTGCTGAGCATTTTTTATAAAAAATGGGTCTTGGATTTTGTCTGATGATTTTTCTGATCATGTGATTTTTGTCTTTCAATTTATGTGATGTATCACATTTATTGATTTGTGAATATTGTACCAGCCTTGCATCCTTGGAATAAATCCCACTTGGTCTGGGTATATGATCTTTTTAATATATTGCTGGATGCAATTTGCTAATATTTGGTTGAGGATTTTAGCATCTATGTTCATCAGGGATATTGGCCTGTAATTCTCTTGTTTTGTACTGTCTTATCTGGTTTTGGAATTAGGATAAGGCTTACCTCATAAAATGAACTGAGAAGTGTTGCTTCCTCTGGGAATTTTTGGAATAGTTTGAGGAGTATAGGTGTTCGTTCTTTGTTGAATGCTTGATAAAACTTTCCTATTAAGCTGTCAGGAAAAGGGTTTTTGTTTGCTGGAGTTTTTTTACTATTGCTTCAATTTCCTCAATTATTTTTGGCCTACTCAGGCTTTCTGATTCAACCTGATTGAGTTTTGGGAGGTTGTATCTTTCTAGGAATTTGTCTATTTCATCCACATTGTCCAGCTTGTTGGCACATAGTTGCTCATACTTTCTGTGATGTTAGTTGTTACTTCACCCCTCTTGTTTCTGATTTTAATTATTTGGGTCCTCTCTGTTTATTTATGAGTTCTTACCCTTCTGGCACTCCTATTATGTGAATATTGCTACATTTCATGTTGTCCCACAGCTCCCTTAACCTGTCCTCCTGTTTTTTAATTGTTTTTCTTTGTGATTCTCTGATTGAGTGACGTTTTCTACCCTGTCTTCTAATTCACTGATTCAATCCTTTGCTTTGCCTAATCTGCTGTGTATTCCTTCCATTGTCTTATTTATTAGGGCTCTCACTCTTCATAGTTACTATATTTTTTCTTATGCTGTTGAGCATCTTTGCCATTATTCTTCTGAACTCTATGTCTGATAAATTTCTTATTTCCATTTCATTTTAGCTCTTCTGGAGAATTTTCTTGTTCTTTCATGTGGAGCTTGTTTTTTTTCTCTCCATTTTGACTGCCTGTTTGGGTTTGTGACTATATATTGGGTAGATCGGCTATGACTCCCAATCTCTAGTGTAGGACAGTCTCAGAAACTGTTTCTGACTGACTCTGAGTATCTTGTTTGTACCTATCAGCAACCCACAGCTTATGGTTCCCTCTGCTGGGGCTGGGTCCCTTTGTAAAGGACTTAGATGTACACCAAATTCTGCTTTTCCTAGCCCCAGGCCCAGAATTAGATGAGGCAAAGACTCAAAGCTTTCAGAGATCTGCCTCTTCCTACAGGCTGATTGTATTCACCCTTCATTAGTCTCAGGCTATAGACAACAGGGTGGGGCAAGAGGTTTTCCAACAAGGTGAGGTAATTGCTTTTGTCTGCAGGCTAACTGTTATTTTTAGTCTTTTAATGGGCCTCAGAAATTTCACAGCATGGGGGAAGGAGGTTTTCAATAGGGTAGGGCAAATGCCTCCCCCAACCCTGGATAGCAAAGGTCCACTGGAGAAAGATGTCCTCTGCAGCGTGAGAGAATGACTCAGCACAAGAAACCGGGGTATCTGCCTTTGGAGGTCTCACCTAACTTGAGAGTTCCCAACCCTGGCCTCTGCTCACACAGCTCCAGTCCACTCTGCCCTCCCTCTGCCAGAGGCCAAGGTGAGTGGCTGGCTGCACACGAAATTTTGTGCATTGCCCTTTAAGTGAGTGCCTGCATTTCAGTCGTCTCTGGCAGACAGAGAGCAACACTGCTGTTTTTCAGTTAGATGTTATGTGGGCACCTTTCTTAGTTCTGGTGGTCTGGGCTGGGGGGCCCAGCTTGGGGTTTAGACTCCAGAGTTCTCAGTTAGAATCCCCCACATCTGAGATAATTCCCCCAGAACTTCAGCTGCTATCTGTGGATGCCCAGCGAGCCTTATCATGCCTCCACACTTTCTACCAGTCTCTATGTGGTCTCCACTTTCTATACTTGGTCAGGGTTCTTTCCAATTAGTCTTCAGTTAATGATGCAGGATAGGTTTTTTTCATGAAATATTTTGACTCATTGCCTAAATCCTCCCTCACACTGAGTCACATTCTAGCAGTGTCTAGATAACAAGGGTCACCTTACTAGAGTCTTCTTTGTTGACACTTTCGGCTGTGTGATTCTTATGCTCCCACCCTCCAGTCGCTGAAGCTAACAAGACAATTCCACTACTTCTCCTCACTTTGGCTGCCCTTCTCTAAACTCAGTGCAACTTGCTTTTACCAAACACTAAATATAGATTGCCACTGTTTTTCCTCCAGGAATGTATGACAAATGGGTAGAATACTAAGTGCCTGACAATAATGATGAGTATGACAAGAAGATAAAGAACTTGGTCAAGGATATGGAAAGGATCAATGTGGTTCTGAAGCCAGTGGAGAGCTGCAGAGTATTAAGTACAGGCAACAGAGCCAAAGGAGGTTTGAAAGGGTCCCTTCAGGAGAAGCAATTCTTCTATGAAGGAAATCAAAGGGCCTCTATTTCTACAGGTGCTAAGCACCTGTCATGTGCCAAACACTCTAAACACTGATCTTTCCTGATCATAAATTATCTGGAAACATGGATTTCACAAGGCTGGTGTTTTTCTGACGAGAAATCAATGTGGCAAAGCTGGATAAGAAGGTGGCTCATGATTTAAAGCTGGGGGATAAATATGCACACATGCACTCATACATGAAGAGTCACTCTCCAATTATGTGTCACTTGATTAGAATAAGATCACTAGTGAATCTATGGATTAGGTGGTAAGTCAGAGAAAAACAGACTGCCCACCCTTGGAGGCTGTCACCCAGCCCTAAGTACTGTGAGACCATGACCTAAGTTCTCTGACTCTACTGGACAGCTGCCTTAGCAGCCCCTAGTCCTGCAGACTCACTGATTGTGGCTGACAAATCCCCTGGTCCTTTAAAGATGATCAGATACCAAGTTAACTATCACCAGATTGGCCATCTGCACTTGCAAGTCTAGGTAACTTTCCCTTGGTCCTTTCAAACCCATGTTCCCAACAATTGTCATTAGTCCACTTTATAACCATTTATTGTGAGGATACCCATCAGCTCCCATAAAATAAATATACAAACAAATCCCAAACCTACAAGGTTGGCAGCAGAGGAGAAATCGCCACATGGGGAGGCATGGCTGAACCACAAAGAATATTTTCACAGAGGAGAAAAGGCAACAAAGCAATGTGGCTCCTTAAATAAGGCTGCTCTCAGAGCCCACAGACCCCCACCTATGCCCCAAGCTCCCCTGTGTACAGGGCCTCAGACTCATCTATCCAGCACAGGCCACCCCATCGCCACCCCCCAGGGGGTGTTCTTGACTCCTTAGAATCTGGGCCCAGGAAGGAAAGGCCTAGAAAGGAAGACATACCTTTTCTCTCCTATCCAGCCCACCTTTCAGGTCTCCAGTGCCCACCCTGAATAATGAACAGTGACAAAGTTCACACCCTTTGAGAAAAAACCAACCCCTACTGACAAAGGTGTGACCTTACCCTCCCATTGACACCCTGTCACAGAATACAAAAAAAATTCTCACTCATGGTCACATCCCTGAAGACACAATATGCTAAGGGAGAAATATGCATTAAAAGAGGTTGCAAATAAGGATGTATATGGGCTGCGACTGAAGTGTGGTGTGTTTGCCAAGGAGCAAGCCAGGGATTAGGAGGAGTCTGACAGGAGACATGTCAATGAGTGTACCAAAAGGGCAAGTGGTGTCTGCAGGTACACAGTGGGGGACCTGGCTCCAGGCAAAAGAGGGCATGAACAAAGGCCGTAGTGTGTCCTTTTTTCCCAAAAGTATGGGCCTCTAGTTACAGAGACGCTGTCTTATTCACCTGGTTGGATAATCTGCCCTTATTGGAAACACAACAATATTTACACCATAAATAAAATCAGAAAGAAAAATGAATTTCACTGAAAAATAATTCACAAGAAATACACCTTGGTACATACTCTTAACTTAAAAAAAAATCATTACATACCTATGTCATTTTTCCTTGATATACCACTTTTCTCCAAATTCTGTATTAAAAAAAAAGAGAAAGAGAAGAGAGAAAAAGATAAATCTCATCACATAACAAAGCTAACAAAGAACAATACACTGAACGAAT